>CM065377.1:7995000-8030000 GCA_033060915.1 Euryodendron excelsum
CGAGGTTCTTGTCGTTGCTTTATATGGAATTGAAATGCTACAAGACGCGGGGGTTGCGTAATCCGGGAGTCGGGCCTTCTTTGCGAATTAAATTTTAGGCGGACCTAATAGGACGGTGAGTGGTTGAGTTTGGGTGAGGGGCCGAAGGCCCAACTCCCAAAACCAATGTTTGCGGGGGTGTTTTACGCACACTGCGTCAGTTAGTAGGCCAACGGCTCCCATCTCCTCCAAGTCGCTTTCACTTAATTGCTCTGTCGCAGGTAAACTACCGGTCGACTGTTCTGTGGGACATGTTGAATTCAGTGAATATTGGGCCTTGGCTTAGCAAAGGTCTGAATGTAAGAACTTTTGGGTTTCAAATGCAGACAACACTACTCGCAGGCCCAAATCCAACCCAACAAGCCCAGTTCATTTTGTCCAGAGAAATATCTTGAGTTTTGACGAATTAGGAGTAAATCCCGATCGAATAGCGAATTCTATTTTTAATCATAGCTGTTATGGTATTTATTCAAATATATATTATCATATCTTATATTGAGACTTTGCATAAATATTTTTTAATCAATTAAGTAAAGAACGGATTCCTGCTGTTAGACCAATATATGGTACAATGGTTATTGTGTTTCTTTTATTAATTTTAGATAATATAAATGTGATTAGTTTTTGAATAAATTGATGTATAGAAAATTAAATTTTGATTAAATAAAAATGCATTTGTTTACAAATAAATATAGCAGTTCGTATCTATGCAGACTCTAAAAACCCTCTTGAGCTATTTTTAAAAGCAACGCTCTCGCTCCCTCATTCACTACCCCTCTTCACAAATTGGTTAATTGGGAGTGAGATGAGCATTTTGGGGAGTTGAGATTGAAGGTCAGATTACAAAATTATGTTTTGAGTGATTTGTTAATTGTCCTGAATTCCTTATTTCTCGTACTCATCCCACTCTACAAACAATGTAGCAATTGATTGTACATTTGGACTTTTTTAAGAGTGCCTTATTTTGTGTTTAGAATTTAAATTTATCAAGAAAAAAAAGTAAGTGAAAAAAGAATAAAATGAGAGATTTTGAATTCTTATTTTTTTTTTGTTTATGTTTACCTTCAATTTTTTTTAACAAGCAAACATAGTAGGAGTACACAAACAAATCGAAAAATTTGAGAATCGAACCAAGCCGACCTTTATGGGTCAGTTTGGTTCGGGTCTATCAAAATGATTAGTTAGATTCTAAGTGTAATAAACAACAATTTGATCTATTCGGCTCAGTTCTCGGTTCTCGGTTCCACATTTTTTTAGATCCAAACCAAACCAAGAATCGACCCATAATCGAATTAGGACCCGATCTTTATATCTCATAAATATATATATCTTATATATGTCATTAGATCATTGTTATTTATGGTTAATTATTGTTGATATGTGTTTGTATGTCATTTTTTTATTATTTTAAAAACTTAAGGATGTAAGACAAATCTTTTTTTTAAATAAATAAGTTAAATAATATACAATAAAAGTAGAATTGACCTGACTTGACACAACTCAGCCTAGAGCCGAACCAACCTCAAGACATAGAACTGATCCAAACCAACCTAACCTGAGTCAGGTTGGTTCTGTTCGATTACATTAAATGATCAGTTCAGTTTTGAATTTAAAAAACTGAAACCAATTAAAATCAGATCGGCTTTAAGTTTAACAAGAATCCAACCCGACCTGACTTATGCACACCCCTAAAACAAACAATGTAATTTTGTATTCTATTTCTTTTTTTTTTTGCCTTACAAAATCCATGATACAAAAATATTCTTACTATTCAAATTGAGTACTTTGTAGCTGACAAGAAAGTTCAAAAGTCCAAACATATAAAAGGACTAGCTAGATAATGAGTAGAAAAATGAAAGATGGGTAATAAAGAAGCAATTGGAGATAGATTTACTAATATCAGAGAGTGAGATATCGCCGCCGCGAATGGTGGGTGGATGGGTGGTTGCAGAACTAACTTAACTGTAACTGAGTTGGCCGTTGGCATAGATGCCCTGCCTCTCTCCCACTGAAACGTTCTTTCCTTTTTATATCCACTCGCACCCAACCATAATACCATCTCTTCACCCTTATATATAACTTCAAACCTTGCTCACCCCATGCATTGCTCTCTCTCTCTCTCATGTGTTTACGACATATTAATCAACTTATGCATCCATGTGGTATGGTGGGTTGGTGGAGCATGTGGTATGAGCCAATAAAATAATAAATATTTTTTTTTTATTGCCCATAATTGAATCAAAGGCAGATCATATACGCTAAAATTAAATAATTTAAAAGAGTTAAAACTTTTATGACCTGACCTCAAACAAAATTACCAAATTTCAAACATAAAATGTCCGGATTTGCCAGTCGTTTCTATTTCCACAGGCCTACCATGACTTCATACTAAGTTATATTTGTGCCAAAAGGATGCATGGTAGGTGGTTTTTGTCGATCCTAAATAAACTCCCTCACTTTTTAGCTGTTTTCTTTTGTTTGTCTGTTTTTTCACTTATTTTCTTGGTAACTGTAGTCAAATGTTTGTTAACTGTGCAGGTATTGACCTTGACAGGAGGAGATAACATTCTTTTAAAAAATTATTCTCTATCTAACACTCTCTTAAAAATAATTCCCAAACTAACATTTTGGCCTCATTCATAAAAGAAATATTTTATTAAAAAGTCATTATAGTTTAGTAAAATTGATTTGTTATCCCAATATATAGATACATATTTTCAAATTTGTTGCTTTCTCTCATAACTAAGCGCAAGCTCATTATTCTCAAATATGAGTGCCCATTACTTTAGAAATTGAAACTCGAAAAAGTTATAGTAACATACAACTCAATCTATAAAAAAAAAAAAAAAATTCTATCATGTAATTCTAAAATGCCCTTTTAATAACTAAGAAATCTATGAAAAAGCTTTTAGCTTTATAATAAAAGCAAGTTATTTTTCTTCCTCATGCTTTTCAACAATCAAATAGAATATTGATTCCAAATTTATCTTAACAAAACTCGCATTAAGATTAGTTTAGTGAACACATTGGCATACAAAAAGATTATTATTAAATTAACCAATTCAATTAAAACCCAATACTACTCTTAGAGAGTAATTTAAATTTTATAATGTTATCGCCTCTAATTCATTCTGTTTGGTGAAACTCCAATTCAATTACATTTTTATAATTGGTTTCCCTCTCTCCTCTTAGTGGTATGCTATTATAGCATGCAATTGTATAATTGTTTTCATCTGTAATTTAATGCTACTAATAAACAATGGTTTCACCCATCAAAAATCGTATTGTATTTTATTAATTCTGACCCATCAATCTCTAAGTAGTTGAGCAAGAAGTGTTCTATTTGATATGAACTCTAATTATCAAGCTCATGGTCATAGGTTCAAGGCATGCTCTTATCCCTTATGCTTGAACTCAACCTTTTCATTTCTTATTCCCTTAGGTTGTAAACATATATACATTTTTCGTAATTCTAAAAAAAAAATCTACACTATTTAATCAAAAGCATGCTATTATACTAGTGTACTATTAAGAGGAGAGGTGAAAATAATATTATAAAATGTTATTTAGACCGATCAAAAGTGAGAGTTTTTCTAGCACAATTAGAAGTTGTAAATTTATATACATGTATTCATATATTAGGGCAAAATGTCAATTTTTGTCAATTATAATGGCTTGTTAATAAAATATTTCTTTTAAGAATGATGTCAGAATGTTAGTTTGAAAATTATTTTTAAGAGAGTGTTAGATAGGGAATTATTTTTAAAAATAATGTTACTTTGGCAATAAACTCCAGTTAAAAACGCATTAACTTTCCTGGCTGTTTTTACACATTCTTTCCTCTCAATGAAATCTATAATATTGTTTTGGACCTTGAAGCTGAAAATTAATTTTTTGTCATTGAAAACACACTAGATTACAAACAGCAACTAGTGCTTGATGACACTAACTTTAATTATAGGGTATATAGGCTGTAACAAAGCTGTCAAACATTTGTTCAGGCCTATGTTTTCTATATGAAAATTATTCCCACTTGGTTTTACAAATGAACTTCTAAGAATCTAACGAACTTTCAATTGACAGACACCCAATGAATAAAATGGAAATCCAGATCTAGTAGATAGCCACAGCCATAGCCAAATCTACCTTTTCGGTTGTTGGGTGCCACCTCAATGATATGTTTTCAGTGTATATTTCATGCGCACTCTATATATGCATCATTTGTGATTGTACTAGTATTCAATAGTTTCAAAAAAGACAAAGATAAATGCGAACAGAGCTCAGTTTTTTTTAGATACAATTGATCAAATTTTTTGTTCAAGCGTCCGGCCCATGATAATTAGTGTTAGAATAGTTTAACTTTTGATCCGATTCTACGTCAAATGCTCAGATAGAATAAATAGGTTCGGTGGTCCGACCCGCAAAAAGGGTGTCGCAAATTCAGGTAGGAGAATATGTCACAATCCCACATCGAATAGGAAAAGAAAAGTCTTAACCCATATAAAGGAGTAGACAACATCACCTCATTACTTAAGCTTTTAAATTGAATGACAAACGCCTAACCCGTGACAAGACTTCTTCAAATAGTTTTTTTTTTTTTTTATGTCTTTTAATTTTGATTTTGACAGTAAAAAGAAAACGAAAACCCATAAAAATAGTAAAAATTTTGAATTTTGGCTGAAAAAGAGTAGTTAAACATTGTAAAACGCTGATTGAATTTAGGCTCGCCAACTAACAAGCACAATCTTTAAAGATTTGATGAAGCCCAAAAAATTCAAAGTGGGTGAAAAAATCACAAGAGTAAGATTTTGATTTTTGTCATTACTTCAATCCCTTCCAAGTTTTCTAAACATGTTGAATCATTATTGGTTTTACTCTTCACTAGCCTTACCAAATTGTGTCCTTTGTAAGTGAAAACACTCATCATTTTAATGTGACACCAAATTGAAAAAGAATGATAGAAAGTAAAAACAGGAAGAGAGAATGGACTCAACAAGTGAATTCATTGGTTGATTTCAAGTGGGTATTTATTCACACTTATTAGTGCTAGTCCAATCTTTCCCACTTTTGGCTTCAATGTTTCTAACTTCCCCATTAAGCCATCAGAGACCAAGTCAACTAACCCCTGCTAACAAGGGTAATCTCGTCTTTTGGCTCAAAATGCTGTGTCATTTCATAGTGCCCTGATATTTTCATAGTTTTCAAAATGTGATGGAAGAATTGATGTTAGTTCATTATGAAGATTTCAAAATAAAAATCAGAATTAATATTCTTATGAAAATGAGAATCAGTTAACATTAATTTCCGAGAGAGTAATATTTTTGGATGAATCCGTCACTTGTTGAAACTATATTACTAATTTTTATAAAAATTTACTTTCTTTCTGCAATTAGTAGTTCAAAATTCTAATTAATACATAGGGTTTTGCTAGGCGTAATTGCAGCCGTGCGATTATGCTTAGACTTTTTCTTAATACATAATATATGCATAAAATAATGCACTTCTTAATAGACCTATATTTCTTACTTTTATAAAATTTACTTTCTTCTATAATTAGTAGTTCAAAATTCTAATTAACACATAATAAATATGAAATAATGCATTCCGCAAATATTTTTTTTATTTTATGGTTGAATGTCTGAGCTAGCTTTTTGCACAATAATTAATTTTAAATTTTGTATAGTCATCTCATCTTACACAAATTTGAGTAATTACATGATCAAAAATCCTAAAAAAAAATTTAATAGTTGATTTTTACATCTGGAAAATATTGTTTCGAGTAGAAGTGATCTGATTCATTATAATTTTTAAGAAATATTATTCATGATTTATACCTTAATAATATTTTGAAGTAACCATATTTTAATTCTGCAAATCCACTGGGCAACCGCGACTTGGCAGTCTCGTAGCGGCGACGCCTTTCACCTCCAAAGACCAGTCCCAGTCAACAACGTCACTTTCTTATCTTTCCCCCGCTCTTGTTCATTTCAACTTCTCAATCAATGCTTCTTGTGGCCCCCACTCCCACCCCCTTAATTCCAGCTAACCCCCCAGACTTGCTATCACCACTCACCACACTTACCCAAAACCACACTCCTGACCTCATCTATGGCCACGTCCACCAAACCAATTGATTGCACAGAAAATTCAAGAGTGGAAGGTGACATAGCCAAACCCCTAACCGCAGCAAAATAAAAAGATCTTCCCGTTTTCTCCGGTTCTCTATAAGCTTTCTCTCTCCATTGAGTAACATTTCATACCAAAAAAAAATCTCTGTTTTTGTTTTGTTAGTTGCTGTTTTGCGCCGATGGAGAACTACCCCTACGCAACGTCTTACCCGGACTCCGGCGACTCTTCGCCGCGGTCGCGCGAAATTGATTTCGAGAATACGCCGCCTTGGGACGAACAAGCGGCACCACCGTCGAACAACTACAAAGTGAAGTTTATGTGCAGTTACGGCGGCAAAATCCACCCCAGGCCTAACGACAACCAGTTATCCTACATCGGCGGCGAGACTAAGATATTGGCTGTCGATCGTAACGTCAAATTCTCCGGACTCATCGCGAAGCTTTCCGCCCTATGCGACGCCGACGTCTGCTTCAAGTACCAGTTGCCGGGAGAAGATCTGGACGCGTTGATTTCGGTCACCAATGAGGACGATCTGGAGCATATGATGCACGAGTATGATCGGTTATACCGGGCTTCGCCAAAGCCGGCGAGACTGAGGTTGTTTTTGTTCCCAGTTAATCAGACGACGGCGGCGGCGGCGGCGGCGGTGTCGGGGGAGAGTTTTGGTTCGGGCGAGGGGAAGAGTGATAAGGAGAGGTTTGTGGACGCTCTGAATTCTGGTCCGATTCAGTCGTCTCCGCCGCCGTCTACGGTTGTGCCGCCGAACAATGTCGACTTCTTGTTGGGTTTGGAAAAAGGAATGCCACCGCACCAGCCAGTGGCGACGAAAATACAGGTTCCGATCCGGGAACCAGAAATTCCGGTTCCACCTCCGGAGGATAGATTTATCGGGGCGGATCCGATGCAGAGGCAGATCCAGGATTTGCAGAGGTTGCAGATTGGAGGTCAAGAGCAGGCTATGTATGGGAGGAAAAGTGATGATAACTTAGTCGGAGGTTTCACCGGCGATTACTACGTTCAAAGATTCCCAGAAAAAGTACCCCCGGCAACAGTACCGGCTACTGTCCCCGCCGCGATGTCTGCTCCGCTGGGATATTGGCCAGAGAAGCAGGTCGCCGGCGGAGTTTATCAGGCGTCTACTCCGGGACCTGAACAACCAGTTTACATGATTCCAGCTCCGACAGGTATGTATCAGGCGCCGATGGGAAGACAGGTGACCGGCCCAGCAAATCAGGGTTACTACGCTGTTCAGAGAATGCCACCAGACATTTTCCGTGACCAGCCTTCAGTATACAATGTCGTACCACCAGCGCCAGCTGCTACGGCGGTAGCACCACCTTCTCTGCCTCCTCAACCGCCGCCGAAGGTGACCGGGTTTTCTGAAGGAATTGGGATGGTACGGCCAACGACTACCGGTGGAGTCGGGATGATGGATGCAGGGTACACTGCGATGGCATACGATAGTGGGGCGGGAAGGCAGGTGTACTATACTAATGCTCCGGGAGGTGTGGTGCAGCCGCCGCCGTCGCCGTATCAGGCAATGGCTGCGGCGGTCAACGCCGATATGAGACCAGCTGGGGCTTTGAATCAGATTCAGGAGGGTAAGGTCGTTGTGAAGACTTCACAAGCTTCCCTGTGATAATAAACAACATATATCATACATATATATACATTAGGTAATATGAATTTGTGAAAATAAGTTCCTTCATGCTTCGGCCTTGCAACTATCACTATATGCTTTAACTTGTTTTTGTATTGTCGATTGTGAAAATCGTATGAGAATATTATTAATCCATTATGGCTGCTAATTATTTCTTGGAGTAATTGATCATAGATGCGGTGTGGGTTTTGCTCATGGTATTTGAACAATCACTCTCCTCTTGTTCAAATCCGAATTTGTTGATGAGTCAATTAAATACATTATTAAACTCATGGATTTGTGAGAATCGAAGAACACAAGGTATAGTTAGTGATGAGTTAGGAAATTAAAGAGTTTACGGGTGAGTCGAACCCACCCGTGATCAGTGGGCCACATGCAAGAAGGCTAACCAATGGGCCAATTCCCCTCCTCATTCTCCATTGTTTTTGTATTGACTAGTTTTGTTATTTTTGTCTAGTTTTGAAGATTGGAAGTCATGGTCTTAATCATAAAAGAGGACAAGAAACAATATTTAGAACTAATTCATGAACTAAACATAGCATTATAAATAAATCTTTAATGTTTAATGTTAATACCACTTTTATCCTTAATGTTACATTTTTGTAAAAACAAAAATTCATAATCTTTTAGTTTTGTGAACTTTATATGTAGTATATCTTTACGTATAACCCAACAAGAATCAAAATTGTGATGCCCACATCAGCAATCGATACCGCTGACTTTGAACCATGATTGGATGAGGAGGGCTTTGATTCCCTCGAATATCCATGCTCCGTTTGTAACTGAGATATTTTGTAGAAAAAAAAAATATGAAGTAAAAAAATAAAATCTCAAAATTTTTTTTTTATTTTTTCTATCGAGAATCTGAGTTATAAACAAAGCGTGAATGAATTTTGAGATGCTCACATTTCTTGGATTCGTTTGTTTCCAACTGATACAAAATGTAAGTAAAGGAGGAACTCTGCAAAGTTGGCCGCCAAAGCTCCATGACTGAACGTTGTTTAGAGTTGAGAGAGTGTTTTAGAGTTTTTACAAATAAATAAAAAAGCATGAAATTGGTGATTAGGGTTTTGAAGGGTGAATTGTTCAGTATAGTAGCAGCAGTAGTACTCCTAGCTTTACCAAAAAGCCAAACAAGTAATGATGCAACACATGAAGTTAAGCATAATGTGACTTGTAATTATGCTTCATGTGCTATCTACCCCAAATAATGATGAAACACATGAAAGTTAAGCATCATATGACTTGTAATTATGCCTCATGCATGTGCTTATCTAACCCTCACTCTTGATTGGATTCTAAGAAAAATTATTAACCTCTCTTGGAGTGCCATGCCGTACATACAGTAAATAGGTCCTAATAAATTTATGTCACATTTGTTTCACACTATGGGTAAGGGGATAAAAAATTTTAGGTAGTGAATACTGGGATTCAAATCCTCTGGTAGAATATTTTGTAATTTGACCTTCCATTTTGAAGTTTCAAATAACTTTTACCATCTCCATGCATATAACTTAGTCCCATTTACACGGATAAAATGCTCTCCCTAATACTTATTCGAAATCTCGTTTGTGTAACTATACGCGAGATAAAAATACAAAACAACCGTGGTCTTAGGAAATTATTTATTTTTATGTATAAATGACTAGAATCAAAATAACAATAATTAAAAATTAATCGAGGTGTATATAAATGGTCCCTAATACTTTTTATCACAACCAAACAAAAAAAAAAAATCCCACCCTCGTAGGCATGAGACCCCTTCCTCTGACAAGGGGAAACTATTAATTCAATTAAGATTTTAGTAGCAATCAGGGTTTGGATTATTGGCACCTGTAGTGTACCCTTTTCTTCGTGTCCATTGATGATGTTGTCTGCGGTTGAAGACGAGTTTGGAGGTTTTTGTTAGACGTTACAATCAGGGAAAGAGAAATATAGAGAGAGAGAGAGAGGGATTAAAGACTTGACCAAAGGAGAGTGAGAGAGAGAAAGAGAGACTTTGATGGCAAAGCATAGGAATTTCAATTCCCAATACACACAGGCGTACATCAGAACACCCATCAATGACCCCACCACCACTGGCAAGTGGCACCCAATTTCTTATGGGTCAAGCTGGAAATTCATTCTTTTTTCCCACTCCTGCCACCCATTTCACACTCGATCAGCAGCCTCGTCAGTTTGAGATGGCGTGGCGCAAAGTAATGCGGGAACTTGTTCGGTGTTGACTGGGACTGCAGCGGCTATCTATATATAGCAGACATACTATTCATTAATATACATATTTATTTGTACGTATATTGTATGTATATGTCATTACAATTTATTTCATTTAATCATGTCACAAATCTTTTTGTCCATACCATAAGTTCGGTGGGCATTTTATATTTGTCATCACACACACACATATATATGCATGCAAGTATGTGAGTTGATTTTTGAGAACTTGTATTGAGTAAAAATTTAACTAAATTAAATTTAAAATTTTAATCTAGTGAGTTATTGACCAAAAGGCTAGACATCCTCTTTTAGACCAAAATTCATGCTTTAAATCGGGTTTGGAATGGATTGCAAGTCCCAAAACCCAAGAGGCCAAAACTACTGGTAAGATATATATGTATACATATATATAGATTCATTGACAAAGACAGAGTGGGGCAGGCCTGGCTGCCCTGGCCACCCCTGCTTCAAAAAATCATATCGATTACAAAGCCCTCAACCCAAGAAGCCGAAATTACTGCTAAGAGATATATACATACACACATATATATTCATTTATATGTGTGTAAATATATATTCAAGCACAAAGGCACAGGGGACAGCGCCTGGCCACCCTTGAAATAGAAAAGCCCCTCTTAAAATTTTACTGATTCTTCAAACAAAGAAAACCCTGGCCACCTTTGTTCTGGACCTCCAAGAGAAAAACTTGGATTTGTTACTACATATCCTATATATCTTTAGGGGATCAACTCACCACTTGGCTACAAAAAAAAAAATATTGCAATTTATCTCTATTAATCCCTCCAATTTTTGTCCAGAAGAGAGGTGATATCCACAGCCGTGACTAATGATCGGCTGATAGAGGCCAACTAGGCTAGGGCCCGCACTAAATTGGTAATTCTTAGTTGAGTTGGCTGCCATCATCGGTCGCTACCATTCACAATTTGAGTTGTATAAATATCAAAGGAGTAAAATGTCCATGAGCCTGTTTTAGAGTAGCTGCTGTCTCAAGCCCACACCAAGGGTCCAATTCTAGAAATTGGTGGAGCGGGATGGGTGCCATGTCTCGGAAGTATATGTTGGGCTAGTAGATAACATTTGACCCAGTCCATAAGAATTAAATCAATATCTCGTTTGGGCCTGAACAGGGCAACTTATTTGTTTAATTTTTATTAAAATAAGTTTAATATTCTGATCCAAAAATATAAACAAATGCATATTTACGTCTTTTATTCAAATTCTCATCTGAACCATGTCGTTGGTATATCCCTGTTCCAATTAGCTCTAAAACAAATTCCATCAAAGTTAAACAGAATACACTAATGGCGTGTTTGGAACTCGAATTTATCAAGAAAAAATAAAAGGAAAAGAAAAAAGTGAGAAAAAATAGCACAAAATAAAAAATAATTTTTGTTTTCCTTTATCTCACATTTTTTTTTTCTTTTTCTTTTCCCTCACCTAATTCTTGATCTAAATACGATGTAAAGATAATTTTTAATTTTAAAATAAGATTAACATGTAAGAGCATAAACGGAGTTAAAGTCCCTAATATTGATTAAAGAGAATTAGGGAAAAAAAATCTATGAGACAAAGAAATAAAAATTAAGAAGGAATATAATTTTGCATTACCTTGAATTATACATATTATTTTCAATCATTTACATGTGCGAACAAAGATTGCTCCATCGCGGCCCAAACAATACAGGTTCGAAACATAAAAATAATTTATTTGATAGGGTTACTTATATTTTACTTGTCTTGAACATAAAGAACTTAGGCTATGTTTGATTTGAAATATGAGACGAGGGATTGGAGATGTTCATGGGACTTACACCTAATCTCATGTTTGAAAAAAAAATGAAGGAGAATTACAATCTCTTAAAATAAAAGATAAGTTATCCCACACGAGGATGAGATGCTACATCTACACGTGAGGAATAAGGCATCAAAAGACCATTTTATCCACCCTTTACATTTTTATATATTATTACATATATCTTACATGATATTATATTAATGTTATATAACTATTATATTAATATTTATATGGTAGTTATAAATTATTATATTAAAATTACTTATTCTATTTCTTATTTTACGTTAACTAAATTAGAATAATATTTTATCACATTATAATATTATTTATTATTCATCATTATTTTTTTAATTTTATAATATTATTTATTATTATTTTTTTATTAAGTAAACAAGCGTGGCCTTAATGATAAGGCTCTAGAATAGTTTTTTCGTTGTGGGGTATGAAAAGCGCGTTTTTGCTTTCTTCATAAAGTAGTGCGGCCACGTTATAAAGTATCTCTCGACTTTCGTACCCTCAAAGGAATTGTTAGCCTTTGTTTTAACTTGACATATGTTAGTTTCATTTACTGATGAGCAATGACTTGACCTTCATCTCTGGTGGTACTTGGGAATTACCATTTTGCAAGAGTCAGCTCTTGTATTTTTTTTTTTCTTGAATTTTAATAATAGATTGTCCCTACCCTTATCGGTTTGAAGGAAAATTCTGAACTTACAAAAAAAAATTTATAAAAGTTTTATTAAAATAATGTGCAATGATAATTTTATAATTTAAAAGCATCTTGATAATCATTTTTGTTTTAAAGTGAAAGAATTTAATTTATCCTCATCATTTAATACAAAGATTCTATCTATAACATTACTTGTTTCTAAAATGGCTTAGATCACATTGAATTATAAAATTTGAATTCCATAAGTATGCTTTTCACTCGAAAGCGTGGTTTTAAGTTGTTACAAGCGTATTGATGTCTATATGTATTCAGTTATATCTTAATGACATGACATGATTTCAACCACAATTTTTTATGTTTTTACATAGTCTTGACACCTCATTATTTGAGATCAATGAAAATTCTTTATTTTAATATGTGAATCCAAATGACATGAATTCTTAATTTAGTTAGGTTTCGTTTAAAATTTAAATTTTTAATAAAAATATTTAAAAAGAGTATAAGAAAAAAATACTTTATTTTTGTTATTTTTTTTCATCGAGTTCCAACAGGTAATTGGAAACTGTTATTAATAAGAGTCTTCTTCTTTTCTCAACTACCGAAAGAGACAGAAAGAGAAAAGAAAAGAAAAACAACGCATATGTCAGAGTTCACGCGTGTTGGAGGTTGTGCAGACGTCAGGTGCAATAATTCAGAGTTCCATAGAAGTGAAATCCAATTTGAGATAGGAGTTCAAACTAGCGTCTCCGTCTCCCTCTCTCTCTCTCTCTCCCTCTCTAGAACCCCCTCGTAAGTAAAATTGTTTTCATTCATTAATCATTTTACGGGGGAGAGAGAGAGAGAGAGAGACAGAGAGAGACAGACTGTCGCAAAAGGCATGTAGACAGATGTGTATTTTCCTAGAGCGTTCTTTCTTTTTCCTTTCCACCTAAGGATTCCCAAACTTTCTTTTGTGGGTATATAAGTTCATTGTTGTCTTCAAGTCCCAATCTTGCGATCAATCAGTCCTCTGTTTCTGTGCTCTTCTTCTTCTTCTTCTTCTTCTTCTTCTCCTTCTTCTTTGTTTTGAGTTAATTTGTGTTGCAGAGATGAGTGACCCCAAATATGCTTATCCTTACCCTGCTCAAGGTACCCACCTCTCTCTCTCTCTCTCTCTCTCTCTCTCTCTCTCTCTCTCATCTTCATTATTTTTGTCCTTGTGAGTTAAAATCCTTTTTTGTTTCTTCTCTTTTATATTTCTCCCCATAGTATTTCTAATTGAAATGGTTGTTGGTGAAGGCTATTATCAAGGGCCACCAGTGATGGCACCACCTCAGTATGCAGCTCCACCACCAAGGAGGCAACCTGGTTTCCTTGAGGGATGGTATGCTCTCTGTAAAGTTCTATATATATTATATATATACATACAAGTATATATATGTGTATGTATGTCTTTCCCAAATTCTGATTTTGATTCTTTTTGTGTGAATTGCAGCCTTGCAGCCTTTTGTTGCTGTTTCCTCGTAGATGAGTGCTGCTGTGACCCCTCCTTATTTTGTGTGTTCTAGTACCCTGGTTTTCCTATTGTGAAATACCAGAATTTTCTATCTATCTTTCTTTCCTTTTTGTTTCTGCTGTAATTTAGTAGATTTCATAAAACCATAGACTTGTTTTGAGTGTTTTCAAAGCTGTATGGTTGTAACATAATCCATATATATATATATATATTGATACATATCGACTGCACAATTTGCAATTGTCCACCATGGCCAACAAATTGAAAAAGAAAAAAGCTCACTTGGCAAAGGAACTCTATTTTAGAAAAGAAAAAATAAACTTTTTATTTATTTATTTTCACTTTATTGTTGATTTTTATTTTTTCTTTTTGTGATCCAACTCAGAAAGGAGATACGTCTTCATATATTTCATTTTTTCTATTTTATTTTTATTTCCAAAGTCTGTTTAAGATCTGTGGTTCATTGAAATATCTATGGCTTTTCAAGGAGTATGCAAAGTCACGCAGGCCATTGATGACTTTCTACTTTAAAAAGGAAAAGGAAATATAAATATGTGGATGAGCTTAAAATTATTGTTGCAATGGGGACCATGACTGTCAATATGGTCTTTATTTTTGTTGTTTTTTTTTTTCTATGTTTTCTATCTTGGTATAAAGAAAAAATACAGATATTCAAGAAAGTGAAAATTATAATTTTGAGTTACCTAATACAAATAAAAATATTATTCAGAATTTTGTTTAAGATGATAAGACTGAATTAGAGTCATTTATTTTAAAATAAAATTAATTATTAAATAAAATTTTGATTACAAAACTGTCAATGTACGTTTGGAGGGGTTTCTGCATAATGCATGGTTACAAATTTTCTAAACTTTGGTAACCAAAACTATATATAGGCATAGTGATGACATATTAAGGCTCAATTTGATAGAATTTAAATTTAGTTTTTTTTATTTATTAAAAAAAAGCTGTATAAGTAAAAAAGTAAAGAAAAGATTAAAAAAATTAATTTTTTTTTACTTATAAAACAAAAAAAAAAGGGCCGAAAAAGTTGTAACAAATAATCAACCTCTGTGGCATATAAGATTTGCATATTATGGAAGTCATGTTGTATATAATGCTAAAGGGCACCACGAAGTTAACCTAATTGTGTCATTCAATTAAGGATCCGTTTGTTTCATGAATTAATTATCATTGAATCGAGTGTCAAAATAATCCTACCATCCTCTTTCTTCTTGGATTATTTGTCTCAGCCCCTACCGATTGGGGGATTATTTTATCCCGCATTTAGGAATTAATTTTCATGACTGGTTAAATAGTCTGCTCCCTTTTATTTTATCCAATCTCGTTGTTTGGTACAATTTTTTTAAAATTTTTTTATTTTGTTTTTTTTGGCTTACAAATAAAAAAGCTAAAATTTTTAATTTTTTTTTAATAATATAAGATCAGTAAAAAAACAAAAATAAAAAATAAAAAAGTTTAAAATTTTAATTTTTTTGCTTACAAGCAAAAAAATAAAACTAAATTTTATTTAAAAAAGTTCAACCAAACACGCCCGTAGTATAGCTCATTAACAAAAGTAAAATATTGTAAAAGAAAGTGAGAAAATCTAATTCTGTTACATCATCTATAATTACATGAGAATTACTTAGCTGATGAAAGATCGAATGATTTGAGAAATCATTTGAGAGAAATGACTTAATCAAGTAGACTGCAAGCAAAATAGTGTTTTTGTTACATCTTAAATTAAAATTGGAACTGTTATTATTTTTTCTCTCTCCATGTTTTTTTCTTTTTGTTCAAATTATTATTTTTTAGTTTGAACCCTAAAATTTATTCATATGGACAGCACATGATGCAATCAATAGAGCGAATATTTTGTTAAATTAGTAATAGAAGTCAGAAATTATTGTAATGTTTTAAGCAAAATTCAAGAGGAAGAATTGTAATTTATGCTTCTTAGAAAAATCTAAAATAAAAATAAATAAATAAAATAATTTACCTTATTTAAAATGATGTGTTAATTAGTAATTCCTTTAAAGGAAAATTCATTAACTGTACTCACCGCACTCTTTCACAAGATGGATGGAGGTAAGCCATGTAGTAGCTTATCGCTTATACTTATGACTTTTTTAAAATGTATTTGGGTGAATAACTTAAAAAAGTAACTTATGTTTAATCACGTTTTTTGAAAAAAGTACTTTTAAACATAACTTATTAAAAATAGCTTATAACTTATGGCTTATAAGCAGGGCATCTAAACACTTCCTTAAAATAAAGAACATAATATAAATAAGAGAAATAAACAAACTATATTACTGTACATTATTTTTATTGTATAACTTTGCTGTTGGCAAATCTTGATCAAATTTCATTAGTGTATCTAATTAAACCCAATTCAACTATAAAATTTGAATCTAATTAACAAGACTTCATACGTTCATAGTAAATTTTGGATGTAAAGTCATACCCACCACACGGGGACAATTTTTTTTTACGATCGTCTCAAATATTATCGCTTAAATTTAAGTTTTACGACGTGAAATTTACTAAATATACAAAAGGCAAAAATAAAATAAAATTTTAAAAACATGCGTGCTACATATATATGTGAAATAATAATAAAAATATAACTTAAGCTATGACTTAGTATTATTGAATTTTCATAAATTTTAAAATGTGATACATTAACTCACTGAACTACGAATTTATATTAATTAATATTTTATGTTTCTTTAAATTTGCGTTGGACTACCGTGGACATGAATTATGTAAATTTTACACATTGTATAAATGATGACAAATTACAGTCAATGGAGAGTATAAGGATGATTAAACTTGAGACTTCATACTTAAAGCCCGTTTGGTAGGATTTTTTTGCCTAACTTTTTTTAGCTTATAAGCAAAAAAGTCATTTTTTTATTTTTTTGCTTTTTTCACTTTTTTTTTTTTGCTTATATTTAGCATATAAAAGCAAAATAAAAAAATTTAAAAAAAACTATACCAAATGAGCCTTTAAACATAAAGACTAGTAGACCACTAAGCCACTTTATGTATAGAGCTCTAAAATAAATCAAGTTACTCGAACTCAGCTTGTATTTGACTTTTTTAAATCATGTTCGAGATCAACTTATTACGTAAATGAGTCAACCTTGAAATATTTTAAAACTTCTTTATTAAGCGTGGCTCGATAAATTTATACACATTAAAAAATTTAAAATTTTTAAATTGAATTCATAATTAACTTGATTAAAACTCGTTTGAGCTGGGCTCCAAAGTTATAAAGAAGCAAAACTTAAAGCGTTTTCAAACTGCTTAAAGTTTCAAATTAAAATTAAACAATTTATTACTCCGTCCCTAATTCAATATCAATGCGTTTTACGCGCTACCTGTATACTTTATATTTTACTCTCTACAGGCTTACGCGGCTAGGCTGTGTAGCAATCGCGTTCACGGCTAACCAGCTCGTCCACGTCACAAACCCTAAATTCGCGACACATGCGACCCAAATTCACAACCCTCATTCGACGAAGCTCGACCACATCGCACGGCTCGCAGGAGGCCACGCGTGGACAACCCCAGATCCCCACCGTCTCTGCCAGGTAAGTCGGTCAGCACACGAGACAGAACACAAACTCACTACTACCGTCAGATCAGCATTCGGACCAAGATCGACGGTCCATGACCTGCCCGGATTCTACACGGGCAGATCTCATCGCCTTTAAGAAGCGATGCTCGCCCTCCATTGTTCCTCGCTCAAACCCAAACCTTAAACTCCTATTGCGCTATACGTACATATAGTCGTCTGTGTATATATTTGTTTGGTATATGCGTCTTACCCGCAGCTGAGCGGAGGTTCCTTTGTCTGATTCCGGCGAGCCGTGGCATCGATTTGTCGTTGATTCATGATTTCTCATACATCGGCATTCGAGTTGTTTCGCCGGAGTTTCGCCGAAGTTCGACTCCGCCGGTGCAATTCCGTACGTACATGGCGTCCGCCGTCTTAGCCAGTCGCAATGAATCGAGCTGGGGCCAATCCGGCGGCGGATTCATGGGGAAACTCCCGTACTCCAATCATTTAAACCCTAACCCTAAAACCAATTCCGTCCCAAAAAAGAAGCAATTTCACGCGCTCGGAGGTCAGGTGAATGGCCGGCATGCGGAGGATTCGCAGGCCGTCACGCAAACCGCCTCCGACGACGCATACTCTTTCAACCAGAGATCGGTCGAATCGAACAGCCGTGCGGATTTCAATCACGGCGGGTACATTAGCTTCAACATCGCTTCGTACGCGAGAAGCGAGCTGATCGAGCTCAAGAAACGGCTGGTGGCGGAGCTGGAACAGATCCGGAGATTGAACGATCGCATCGAGTGCGTGAAATTCCAGCCCCAATCTCACGGCGGTGGCCCCCAATTACCGGGGAAAAGCAAGAAACTTTCGGGAAACAAGAGGCCGATTCCGTTTGCTTCCGCAAAAGATCCAAAGCGATTATGCCAAACATCATCGGATAACGGAATTGCGAATGTAAATGAGATTGGGAATTTGATGAAGATGTGCAGGCAGGTGTTGACGAAGTTGACAAAGCACAAGCACAGTTGGATTTTTAACAAACCAGTCGATGCTGTTGCTATGGGGCTTCATGATTATCATCTGATAATTAAGCATCCTATGGATCTTGGAACGGTGAAATCCAATTTTGGGAAGAATTTGTACACTTCGCCTGGTGATTTTGCAGCGGATGTGAGGTTGACCTTTAACAATGCATTGATGTATAATCCAAAGGGCGATGAAGTGCATAAGATGGCTGAGCAGCTTCTGGCTCGTTTCGAGGAGTCGTATAGACCAATACAGGAGAAGTATGAGGGTGATCAAAGAGGAGAGCAACGTGGGGTTGTTGTCAGTGATGAGTTACAGGGGAGCTCATGGAATCGCATTCCAACGCCAACACCTGGGAAGACAAAGAAGTTGAAATCGAGTTCAATGCCAACTCCGAAGAAACACGAGAAGAGGCAAATGCCGGCGAGTTTTTCAAACCCCTCGTCATCAACTCCGCCATCGGTGCAATCTCCTGTGCATACTCCATCACCAATTCAGGCACAGCCTGTCAAGCCAGCACTGGTGAGAGCGAATCCAGGAAAGCAGCCGAAGCCGAAGGCAAAAGATCCTAACAAAAGACAAATGACCATGGAGGAGAAGCACAAACTGGGGCTTGGGCTGCAGAGTTTACCGCAGGAAAAGATGCCTCAGTTAGTGCAGATAATAAGGAAAAGAAATGAGCACTTGGCGCAAGAAGGGGATGAAATCGAGCTCGACATTGAGGCTCTTGATACAGAGACCCTTTGGGAGCTTGATCGATTTGTGACTAATTGGAAGAAGATGGAAAGCAAGAATAAGAGACAAGCACTCATGGTGAAGAATTTAGTTGCAGCCACAGCCTCGGGCGAGGACAACGTGGTAACGTCATTGTTCCATTGTTTTAGTTTTTGATTTATAATCAGCACTGATATCGCAGTCCTGCTAATAACAGCTTTCTACGGGTGAAAAAACTGGTACTGTCAAGAAGCCAAAGAAAGGGGAAGCTGGGGAGGAAGATGTGGACATTGGTGATGAGATGCCAATGAGCAGCTTCCCACCAGTGGAGATCGAGAAGGATGATGGTGGTCATGATAACAGTCATGCCACCAGCAGTTCTAGCAGTTCCGGCAGCTCAAGCAGTGGTTCATCCTCGTCAAGTGGTATTTTCTTACTTTCCTTTAATTTGTTCCTTGTGGGTGAAATGTCATTGAAATTGTCGGTAGAATGCTTATCACTATGAAGCTTGTTTGCAGATTCTGATTCGGGGAGCTCTTCAGGGAGTGATTCCGATGCAGATGAGGCGCAGTCACGGGGCCTCGAGTCCAAGGAATTTCCAAAGACTTGAGGAGTAATGGATGAAGAAAATAATTGTCTGAAGTCTTTCCCATGAGGTGTAAATTGCTACAAGCTCTTACCATACCTGAATTTATGAACTGGGCTTGGCAGGGTGTTCGGAAGACATTTTGTGGGTTTGTGGTTGTTGCAGATTTTGGAAAGAAAGATTTTAATGGATGATTGGTAGCTGGGTGTGGTAGCTTGGAGTTATGGGGTCAGGTCAGCCCCCTGATGAAGAAAATGATCCAAGGGTAGTTATTGTTGTCAGAAGGTTTGAGAAATGTAGGTAAGGTGATTGCAGCAGAAGAAAGGTTTAGTCATGGTGTTCCCAAATTAAAACTAAAAGGAGGAAGATATGTAGAGAGTTGAGATACTTTTGTACAGTTTACAACACTAATATTAACACATGGTTTTTCTTCCTTACACAAGCCTTCGCAATTACGTTCTCTTTTGTTTTTGATGGAATGTGTTAAGCTTGCATCGGCATTCTGTTCTTGGTGAAAATACTAGTCATGGGGCCGTTGTAGAAGTTGAGACTCACAATTTTGTCTATGTTGGGGAGGAGGGTTCATGTGGCATAAAAGAGAAGAAAATAGGGAAGTCAGTCCCCAAAGCATGTGGAAGCGAAGCACTGCCAGGCATGATTTTGGGTGGCATCATGACATTGAAGCAGCAAGACACTTTCTAGAGATGAAGTAGTGGTCCTCTCATGTGCTCTCTGGACATATAGAAATCTCCGTGGGAAACACCAGCCAGCCTATGAACATGGGGATCAACAACTACACTGCAACAAAAGCCCCTTTAGCTGGCTGGCCAAGATCTATATGAGAGGTGTGTCAACCCACCACCAGCTACTACGGGTTCTTCCAAGGTTTGGTTTTGATTAAGAACTCTGGGTATTGTGGGGACAATTGAATTGTAAACGGGAAGGCTGTGATCATTGTCTCTTGGGATTGGCATACAAAATAGACACAGGGAGAGAGAGAGAGCATGAATGGTTTTTAAGCATTTGTTTAGTGCCAGCAAGCTGGCACATTGATTCTCTACTTGCAACTGCCACCACTTTCTGCATCTTTTTAGTAGGGTGACAGGTGAGAGAGAGAGAGAGAGAGAGAGAGTGAAGGAAATGATTGGAAAAACTATAATTGTAATTTGATGAATGGTTCATCATATTCAACTGTATATTCATTTGCATGTCAAATCTATAATATTAGTCCAGTGGTTTTTAATTCTGTTGTTTGATCAATCGTCACAACTCAAGGTTATGAGGAGAGAGATTCATGAAATTATTTCTTTTGTCTCCCAATAGAACATTAACCGTAGGAAAGAAGTTGCAGTGTGGAACATAAAGGACCAATGAACAATTATTGATCTTTATTAAGTTATAGGGTGTTTTTCTTTTCTTTTCTAGTAGGACATTAATTAACAGAGATGGGTAGGCTGGCTTTTGTATAACAGCGCTGCTGGCGTATTTTGATTCGTGGACCCCAATGTCATGGTTCAGCGAATTCACAAAGAAACATGAATAAAGCATAATTCATACACGACAAAACCTGAGTGGAGATTTACAAACAAATCCTAGGGTTTTAGCCGTCTCGTATCCATGAAATCCAAGCACTTAACGTTAAACTCGCAATGAACAACTGAAGGTTAAGCAATCAAAGCACCAACATTTTATCTTGCAATAGCCTCTCTTCCACGGTGT
The DNA here is from genome assembly GCA_033060915.1 of Euryodendron excelsum. Classification (NCBI taxonomy): domain Eukaryota; kingdom Viridiplantae; phylum Streptophyta; class Magnoliopsida; order Ericales; family Pentaphylacaceae; genus Euryodendron; species Euryodendron excelsum. Next base: position 8,016,643 of record CM065377.1, read on the forward strand.
TTCGACGAACAGCCATGGATTGTTTTAGCCATAAAAATGGAATCTCTGGATGTCACTATATTGTATATCGAAACAAACGAATAGTGTACAGAGAAAACACCCCTGTAATAAATTAAAGCACATTTTTCTTATAATATGCCAATGCAAGAAAAAAGCACCTCCCAGATACTTTCTTACTGGATTCCAACACCCAAGTTCACTTTTAAGTTCTAAAGTGAGTTTGATGATCATTAACCTTAGATTCTTCAATCAGATAGATCTAGACATATTTTATTCACTGAGATTACGATAGAATCATTTGTCCTCGTTAGTGATGACCAGAAAAATCTGGTTGTACTGCCATAATGCTTTTAACTGCATTTCCAATTGGCCAAGTATCCTTCATTTCCCCCACCACCATATTAAGCATTAAGTATTATTCCTAAAGGATCTCCAACTTGGGACTCAGATCTGAAAATTATAAATCTTCATTAGAAAACAAAAAGTACCATTCCTAAAGGATCTCCAACTTGGGACTCAGATCTCTGGATTATGTTACAATCTCAGCTTTGTCATTTTAGACAAGTTGCCTAAGAAAATTGTCCAAACCTAATCACCAGTCACCTAAAATGAACAGAGACAAGTTTTGATAATTAACTATCTGTTTAGTTTTCATAAGATGTCTCCACAGTAAGCTACAGAAACACTCAGAATCAGGCAAAAGCTACTTTAATCAGTTTTTTCGGATTGCAAATCAATAATCTAGATGATGGTCAAAAAGCCAAAAGAAATTACAAAACACAAAACGCACCAACAATGATCAAACTCTTCCTAAAAAATAAAGATTTAACTGTGAAAATGAAAATTTTCACCAAGGGAAAATCCTTACAGAGAAAACTGAAACTTCCCAAGGTCACTGGTGCAGGAACTGAGCAACCTCCAGAGTGCATGCCCCTAAGTGTACTGCGAGTAAGAATTCTGTTGGAAGTGAAAATCAACACCCCTTAATGGTTCCTTGACGACCTCTTCCTTAAAGCACTGTCATTGGAAATTGAATTTTAATTCCAATAATTCAAATGAATACAACCTCAAACCCCTCGGCTAAGCTTTCCAACAAATATAATCTTGTTCCCTACTACTCAAGCTTCTTCAAAGCAAGAAACACCTCACCAAGTTGAGATTTACAAGCGGCTTGAGCATCTGATTCCAAAGATTTAAGAAATGATTTGGACAGGTTAAGGCTTCTTATTATCTGGAAGACCCTGCTGCAGAACTTACGCACTTCAGCCCGTCTAGACTGCTTTTCTGGCATATTTATTACCAAATCATTTATCAGAAGACCGAGTTTTGGAAGTTGTTTATTCAAAGTTTTCCTTGATGCAGCCAGTCCACTTTCGTTGGTGCTAATAGAGACCAGTGACTTAAGTATTTCAATCACAAAGTCAAGCGCTTCGACTCGCCGAAACTCTGATTTTGAACTGCAACATTTCTCCAAAAGGAATTCCAAGAGATGATGACCAATCCATGGTCGTCTTCTAAATATTTCTTTCAAAAAATCGGTCTTCATTTGAGAGTTTCTACTACCAAAATATGCCGCCAAAGCACCCCGGAAAATGTCAAAAACCTGCTGCAGTTCAGATTCAGGAAACTTTCTTGCATCTATGATCTTCAGAACCCAAAATGTTGAATTTTGAGCTAGGGAAGTTATCATCTTGTGTCGATTCCGGGACTGCTTCTTCTTTGATGGATTGACAACATATTTCTTTTTCTTGAACGGTTTTGATGCCCACTTCAGGGTCTTTTCCAACAGAGGTTCGAGCATAGATAGTTGCACAGCTTCTCCTCTTGGATAGTCCTTTGCTTTAAAAATTTTCTTTTGCAGAATCCCCCATATGCGCTGACCAAGCTGCTCACTACCTTCTGTAATATGTGGATTAACAAATGTCTGGGCCAGGTTAGAGTACACCTTCAATACTTGGGGCTTTCCTGTGTAGTGAAACAGAAGTTGAAAAATTATTCATCCTTGAAATATAATAGACACTTTCAAAATCCAGACCCTTCAACAAACAGGAAACTAGACAGGTCAAGTTCAAAGGCTCAATTGTTTGGTCAACCAAAGTCAAACCATGATGTGATAAGTTAAATAACCTCATTTTTTTGGGCCAAGAAAAGAGCTTCAATTCATTCATCAAAAATAGAAGTACACTAGAGAACACACCTGAGTTTCCGACTGACCAAAAAGCAAAGGAACCTGACTAGGCAACTCCACAAAAAGGAGACGAGACTTTAAAACACACTAAGGAGACAACAGCAACACAACACCAGCTAGAGTCACAAACCAAAGAACTATGCTACATAGTTGAACGCATAACCTGAAAACCATACAAGCACCCGCACCACCTACACCAAGGGTGCCGGACCATTGAGATCCATGTATTCACTAGGCTTATTGAATTGAGTATATATATACACATTCAATATACTTATGCATTTGCAAATGCAAATGAAATGCATACCTACATATGTCCTATGTTCTTCATAACCAAGACGCCCTAAGGGCTTCTTGGTTATGAAGATCAATAGTTGAATGTGCATGTTGCACAGAACTAAAATCCATTACAACAAAGATCAGGAAGATTAACGGAATCTAAAAATTAATTGATCAATGTTTTAACAAGAATGTGAAGGATAAGAAGTCAGGATAGAGCAACAAATGCAAATATATGCGCAAATGCGCACAAACACGTATCAAGGGTGTGTTGTAAAGAAAGCAATGACCTGGAACAAAGAGATGATAGGAAAAACAGTAACCGGGTAGTTGACACCAGCACTTGTATACAGATTTTTGTATATGCACATACATATGCATAGGCAAAGGGCGAGAATGAGAGAAAGGGAGGAAGGCCTGAGTTACCATCCAGTAACACACACACACACACACACACAGAATGGGTAGTTTGTGAATGGTAGTTGAATTACATTTTTGTTACCGTCAACTTATGGACTGAAGGGGAGGAGGCAATAACACAGTTGAACTGTGAACTTAGGTCTAGGAATCTAATTTGTATAAAGAAGTAAAGAACAAGAACAAATCATACCACTTACCCAGAGACAGATTCATATTGAGCTTACTAAAAACCAGACAGGCTGGCTCAGAGATACCCAGAATGGGTCAAGACTCAAGCCAGCAACCAGTTAAATCAGCCATCTCATTGAATCTTTCACATCTAAATGGTCTCCTGACATAAATAGTTGGGGGCTAGGTAGAACTCATAAAACAGCCTATATGATGGTTTATCTGGGCAAATCAGACAGCCTGGTAGGGGTTTCTGAAAACATGTTATTGATCATGTCACTAAATCATTTGAAAATTTTAGATACAAAGACTTCAGTAATATAATAATTAACACGAGATTTGATCTAGGTTGACCAAAACAACATGGCTGGCGTTCAAACATCTAAGAAAAGTTCCTTAGTTGATCATGACTAATAGTTATCTTCTTTTACTGCTAAAATTTTTCTTCCAATGATGCCAAAGTGACTTTGAGATTGTTGCAATGATTCTAAAGGGCACATATGGATTTCAAATGTTCAGCCTGGAGCTTTGATGCAGCCACTATAATCAGACAAATTTCAAACTAACTATAAATAAAAATATGTATATATATTTGTACATACACCTAGGAAATTTTGGCAATAATGCTGTTTTGAGCACTTCTACATACAGCTAGACTGCACAGTAGTAATCGAACAGTGGCCTAATAATTTCAACCAGGTCAGTATACAGTGGCTTCCAAAGATTTTAATACATGTATATGATGTTATAAATCAAAAGACAGCACTTAATCTTAGCCACCAGATCTCAATGCCTTTAGTGAACGGATTTCCTTAAGAGTAATTAAAATTAGCTTTGACAAAAAAGACTTACCTGGATTCTCATGCAAGTAAATCTCCAACAGTGAGAGAACACGAAGTTTGAAGAGCACGAGCTGGGAATGAGCAGTTTCACCCCCAGCCTGGTTCTTGCGCTCTTTGAAAATTCTTGCAAGATAAGTATCCATGCGGAACATTGCATCATCATCCATTCCCCCATCAGAGTCATCAGAAGCTTCAGGAAGTTCTTTGACAACCGCCTCAACTCCAACTACTGCCTCAGAGTCATCTGTCTGCTCATCACTCTCGCCGGTTTCACCTGTCTCAGCCTCATCAGATTCCTCAGCTTCTTCAATACCAAGAAGATCTTCATCATCATCATCATCGTCACCGTCACTGTCTGGATCTTGATGTCTAGCTGGTTTCAGGTCTTTCTTTAGGACCCTCAACATCCGAAGCAGTCCATCATCCGTTACATCCTCACAGAAATATTTAAAAACCTGCAAAGAAATTATGTACATCAATAATGAATATACAGCAAGCATGTAAAGTTCTGTGAATAAAATAAGCAACATAATAAAACCACACAGAGTCTAAACCAAACCCTAGAGCCCAGACAGAGTCTTGGTGAAAAATCCTGGATGCTTTAACAGAGGCACAGTCTAAACCAAACCCTTGAGTCCACTGACTAAGTAATATTTAATGTCTATCAACACATTTATGACTACAAACAAAGAGTAGCTCTAGATTAGGCAACCATGACCTACCCTAACCTATACTATCTTCTCTTAACTATTAACATATAATAGAATACTAGTGTCACTAATGTACCTTGAAATCAGATTTAGACTATGTCTCTGTAGTCTACCTAAATATGGATGGAACTCAGCCATTTTAGAGCTGCAGATTAATGTCAGGAGAATGCTAGTGTTTGTATGTCTGTTCCTGTTTTAACTTCACACCTTGAAAATCAAGCATACACAAGAGAAAATAACATCATTCTAAGGAAGAAACATAACCATAGGGGAGGGGGTTGGTGGGGTAAGGCAGGAGCAAGGGCAAAGAAATTGTTTAGTGATAGAGCTTGTAATGTTGGTACCTTGCACTTCTAGTATTATTTATTAGCTGTAGTTTGTGAGTTCTAAATTCTCTTCATTCCACTACATCTATGCATCTCTGAAAATAATAATGGTGAGAGTCAAAAGGCACAAAAATGATACTATTTTAGAAAAATCACAAACTAAATTGCAGGTCTTTGTCACACAAAAGAGGAACAGATTGCTCATATGAATAGTGGTGAGAATCAAAATTGTTGTTCTGGAATCACCTGCTCAATAGCAGAACGTATAGGGGCAGACGATTGCGGCAGCAAAGAAAGCAGTGTATCCACAAGGACATCCATTAACGCAGGCGATCCATCACCATCTGTTTCATCTTCTCCGGAGGAGTCAAGAAGATCAGGAGTGGCAAAAGCTTTCTTACAGCAAATAATAAGTTCAGAGGCAGCTTCAGAGAATTCCGCTGGTCGAAGGAGAACTTGCAGCACCAATTGGATGAGCAAGTACCTAAGGGCATGCAACTTATTTGCATCTGCACTGAGTCCACAGTTCCTTTCCTGCACATGATTATAAATCTGAATATGCTCTATATCTTTTCACTTTTTTCCCCCTGATACATATCTTTCACTTAAAAAGAAAATGAACTAACAAATAGAGCCTTGCTAAGGATAAGAACTCATGGATTCAAACTTGATGCCGAAAAGGTTTTCATGTACCATAACTTGAAATCCTGCCAATAGGTCAAACATAAGATGGCCTACTAAGGAGAGCACAAAATTAAACAACTCCTACATACCAACAATTTCAGATAAAGCAACTTGAAAACTTTCTGCAGTATGATTGGAAATCATCCTTCTATTTGCAACTCATCTTAAGAAAGATAAAACATTCCATATGTCAAGAGCTAAGAAGCACGGACTAAAAAGGTGCCGTATCAATGTCGGACACCAACATGTCAAACACTCCCCAACACGTCAGACATGCATCAAAATACGTCTTACTGTTTTTTTCTTATTTTTTAAAACCGAATATGCTTCAAACACTTGGGGAACACATCTCCATCACTGAGGCACACATGAAACACGATGCAACTTTGAAGAAAATAATTTCTAATCGAGTACTAAAATAAAAACTCTTATGGATTTATAACAAAGAAAATTGTTATGTTTTAAATTGTAAAGTTGTTTTCATCTTGTTTTAGGGTAGATGATGTTTAAATTATGGGTTGAATAGTATTTTCATGTTGAATTAGTCTAATTTAAAATATTTAGGTGGTTTGTGAATGTTACATTCATATACATAGCAAATAAAAATATATAAAAAATTTTTTTATTTTTTGCCGTATCCCCGCCAGCCGTATTTGTATCCTCGTTATTTGTTCTTTCTTAGGTCAAGGGTACTAAGATTCAAGACTCCCTCCCCAACCCACCTTTTCTTTTCTCAAGCCAATCCAACAAAAGAGCCAGTCCAGACGGAAAAAGAAAAAAAAAAAAAAAAAGTCCACATACAAAGGCTAAGCAGCATTGCCTCAGTGGCACAAATCACATCATGAAAGAAAAAAGTAAATAAGTACCTCTCTCGATAGCCTAGTTTCCATTGCTTGCAGTTTTTTGAATGCTTTTTCATCCTCATTGCTCAAGGCCCTGAAGAGTGCCACTGATGGAATGTTGCATAATGTACCAAGGAATCGCATGAAGTAAGACCCAAGATCATTTGTCTCAAGACCACTTGCCATCAAATGAGACCCCTCTCCCTTTTGAGAATTTGCCAGCAACAACTGAATCTGCTCAATGCACATCCTGCAAAGAGCACTTGAGGTAGCAGCTTTTGGCCATCTAAACTTCTCTTGTAATTCAAAAGAAGTTACTTCGGTGCCAAGAGAAGCAGAAAATAAACCCTGAACAGCTAAAAACTTCAAAATCTCCTTTTGCACCCGAAACTTTGCTTCAGGATCTAGCTGCAAATGCTTCAAAACACCAGGGAGAGAATCTATTACCCAACTTTTCATAAAATCAGAAGTTCCAACTGTCCCAACAGCATCCTTATCCTCTACTGAACCTATCTCTGAATTGTCATCTGTTGTTTGACTCTGATCTGAAGGTTCCTCTGAAGCATGGCCTTCATCCAGAAACATGCTCATTAAATTTTGAATAAACAGCATGCAGCCAGATTCAGTTTTAAATTCTGCCATCAAATCTCTTATTGTTTTCGTCCGAGTTATGCAATCAAATTTCCCACTGCTCTGCTTCTGCAGGGCCACAATAACAGCTACTCTTCGGACATCATCATTCTTCACCCACTCTGAAAGTTCTTTTAGAAAATATTGTGCAACTTTGTACAGCCAAGAGTCCTTGGTGGAAAGTATATCCACCAGGCACTGAACAAGTTTGTAAGACAGAACAATTGGGACACAAGATGCAGGCAGCCTTGGGAGAAGAAGCAGCAGAACATCAAAGGCCAAGTGTTTACGGTCATGAGAGGACAAAAGAAGGCATCCTTCAACAATAACTTCACAAAAACATCGAAGGTTTTTCTCGATCTCTTCTTCTGATGAGCTACACTTGCGATTCTTTTTGTGCTTCTTAATGGAATTTAAACTTGATGTTGAATCTACATCTTGCAAAACCATATCGGGTAAAAGCAGATTTGTCAAGACAGGCCAGACACTATGAACTCGAGGCTGACAGAAGGTAGTTTCCTGCAATATTCCGAAAAGCAAAAAATCAAAACTATTTCTTCCTCATTAAAAATGCATGTCGCACCAATACAAATCTGAAAATCACCTTTAAGCAATTAGTAAGGGAGGATAAATGGTCAGCCAGAAAAAGCCCACTAGGGCTATATGGATCAGGCAGAAGTTTGCCAAACACTTCACTGTCAACGGAAATTTTTTCTCGCACTTTAAGAGCTAGAAGCAATGCATCAGGGTTTCCACCTTCAATGGCTCCTTTAAACCACTCCTCAAGCCCTGGAGCTTCAAGTATTTGATTCAGCAAGGCTTCCACTGGCAACTGCAACACCATAAGCAAGACCAATGTTTTATATAGACTAATACAAAATGGAATCTAACACCATTGCCAGCACCCACATCAGACCAGACAAGCTACAAGAAGGAAAGGAAAGAAAAAAGAATGAAAATTGAGCAAGACTAAAGCAGACAAAATTCAAAACCAGCCAATGACTTGGTGCCTCCAACAATCAAGGAAAGTAGGAAAGAGTAGAACAACTAAAGCACAGAGAGTCGACAGGTGCATTTGAAGATAAATACACACAGCAAGAGAAAATATGAACACCTCAGAGAGAGAGAGAGAGAGGGATAATGGACTTTGATTGCAAACACCAAGAGCACTTGATCATACAACAGTTGCCACTCAATCTACCCCGCCAATTCATTGTTAAAATTAATTAGAGGTATATAGGTAGGAGTACAATTATGGAAGGGTGAGTGATGTCCATTCAGTATGACATCTACAGTGTCTGACAGACGAGGAAGGGATCTACTTACAACATAGTCCTTAGTACTAATTTGTTGCTCGGACCAGAAATATTGAAATGCATTTGACACAACAGATATCCTGGTGCAGGACGTTCATGCATATCTGTATGCATGTTTTTACAGAAGTCCCATCCATCAAAATATTTTCATCCTTCCTTTCCTTTAACCTTGGTCTTAAGAAGCATACCAAGATAAACGGTGGCCAATGATAATCACCATGACATTTTTAAACATGCTTTGTGTGACAACGAAAGGGAATCTGTTCACAGAAGTACACCCTATTAGGAAGAAAATGCAAAATGCCATACAAATGAGTGCATCAACCAAACTCTAACATTGAAGAAAACCACATGTTTTTCCAAAACATAACAGGAATAATTATATACACACTTTTACTTGGATAAAGTACCTTTTCAACCAAGTCCAAAATAATAGAGACAGCAGGCTCTTGCAAGTACCGTTTCTTGGCAGCAAGGGAAATAAGAGAGCTGGTAAATTCTTTGACGGAAGGAGAGTTCTTATCAGAAACCAGTTCAGTTAGCCTGCCTGATCGTGCAATAGCTCCATAAGCAAACAAGCGACCCAAAAGACAATCCTTCACTTCCTGCAACACAATAAAGAGCAAATTAGGAATTCACATGAATAAGGAAAAAAAAATGTCTACACCACTAAAGCCTACTTTAAACATAAAGGAACTCCTTCCCACCTGACCCTTCGTTGAAGAAGAGACCTCCAACAGATCGACTATCAGTTTCAGCAATGCATCAACTTTGATACTTGGAATTGCACCAACTAAAATAGTCAAACCCAATGCAAACCCTTGTCTTGCACACTGTAGAGACAAACACATAGGCCATGAGGCAGTGAAAAAAGCCACATTTATAGATGGGTACGAATATTCAAATGACAAAAATATTCTGCAAGAAGACACACAACACTCCTGCATTGAAAGCTCCACTATCTTCAACAAAAAATGAGTCACTTAGCTCCAGATACTCTTGTATGATAAACACAAGAAATATGCGATCTAGCCAGAGCATTTCACAATTATGAGCACAGTAGCAGGTTTTACATCTTAAAAAGGATTTATATGGACCTGGGAGATCTTTTCCAAGGCAGGCTATTTGGCAGTCGGGCGCCATCAAAGGTGGACTTTTTCGTGTGGACGGCAGCGTTAGAAACTTAGAAGCTATTGTAACCATTGATAATTTAGGGAGAAGGGGTCAATTACTTCCTAATGGGTGCTGCATGTGTTATAGGGCTGAAGAGACTATGAATCATTTACTTTTACATTGTGAGATGGCATGGCAGTTATGGAGCATGTTATTCTCTGTTTTTGGAATTAGTTGGGTTATGCCGGAATCACTAGTATCTTTTTATGAGTCTTAGTCAAGAGGTTGTAGGGACCATGGTAAGAAGAAGCCTTGGAGGATGGCACCATTGTGTGTGATGTGGTGCATATGGAAGGAGCGAAATAGGAGAACTTATGAGGAAACTGTTTTACTAGTCAATCGTCTGAAGGCTACTTTATTGCATACGTTTCATTTTTGGCTTTTTGGGAATTTTTGTGATTCTTCTTTCACTATGATAAATTTCATAGGCCATCAGTTTTTGAGAGGTAGGACCTAGGGTTTTTTTTCTTTTGTATAGGTCTTGTGTACAAGAGGCGGGGCCTCCTTTTGCAATAAATTATCCTTTAATTATCAAAAAAAAAAAAGGATTTATGTAAGAATAGCCCCAAAAAAAAATTTACTAGTAACTATGTCAAGTCAAGTTATCTATGGAAAAATAAATTACAAATATATGTTAAAAATAAAGCAAATCACTGAATCAAAATAAAACGAATTTACATATGCAATTATACCACTTGGAGATCCATTGGCAAGAATATTCAATTGTCTATGCTGAATGTAATTTACTACATCTACATAAAATAAAAGGACGAAAGATAGAAAAATGTCTGATTGAATCTCATGGAGTAAGAGTACTACCTATACAAATATCAAACTGCTGATGAGTTAAAATCAAGTCACTGCTAGCACCTTCCATTACCCAAAGACATTGTATAATCAACAAAAATGGACTATTTCATTCGGAGCATGTACTTGAACCCAACCAAAAAATTCACTTCTCAACTTAAGAGGTAAACTTATTTTAAGAAGAGTAAAAGAACCCAGTATGGGAACATGAAATTGTTATCCACAAGGTTTCTGTGATGATATTATTACTTTTATTATAAAAAAAAGGTCTCTTTAATTGATTTTGATGATAACATAGCTGAAGGCTTTAATTCTGGAATTTCAAAAGATCTATTGACTTATCTGCATAAGAAGACACAATATTCTTACCTATTAAAAACAAAAAAGCAAAACCCAATAGTCTAAAAAGGTGAATGATTTAGATATTTGGATTCAAAAGAACTCAATTTTGAGCTATTTAATTGTTTAATTGTGCTTAAAAATTTCTTATCTGACTAATCTTGGAGTTAATTTGTATTATAGAAGAAGAAAGGATGAAAATCTAAGGGAATCTCAAATTCTGAAAATGTGAATCAACTTGGACTCGGGAAGAGTGGACCTTTCTTTGTGGCAGTAACTCAGGAAGTCAACTCCGGGATCAATTAAATTACCCAATCACACTGTATTCCCAAAATAAAAAAGAAGAATCAGAGGGATTTGCAAGATCTATGGGATATAGTTTCTCAAACGGCTAAAGACACACTCCAACAGCAAAATCTGACCACAGCTGATGACTGAGGGATATTCTGCCAATCATGGAATAATTTGAGCATTCAAAGAAGTGTATTGAAAGGATCAAACCCTAGCCGTCAGAGTGAAATATACACAGCACATACATAGAGTTCTGTCTCGATCTTCAATGGAGAGTTGTGTTTATTCTTTGTTGGATTAACTGATAATAATCACTTGCAAAGGGTTGGTGAATCCTTGTTGACGCTCTGTTGAGTGTTTGAAGAGAACTCTTGAAGTTTGTTATTCACTTTAAAAGTGGTGTGATGCACTGTTTTATCTCATAGAAATAGGGACTTTGTTTGAGGATTTTGGGTTTAAATCACTTCTTGTAAAAGTGGGCTAGTGCCTGGTAAAGCTAGTAGCTGTAAAGCTATTGGAAAATAGTGAGAATACTCGAGGAAGAGCCGTGGGGAATGGATTTAGGTAGGGTTTTCCGAATCAGTATAAAACGCTGTGTTTTATCGTCTCTCTCTCTCTTACTCTCAAGCACACATAATTCGATAGTATTTAAGTAGTTTCGTTGTACATTGTATATCTGTTATGCTTGTATCTCTTCATCTGCATTAAGTACATTAGTTTCCATTAGGTTTTAAGTTATTTTGAGTTAGCCCAATTCACCCCTCTTAGTTTTTCTGAAATGATGCATTCCACACAAGTTTTTTCTTTCAGTGCTTATTCCAATTGTAAATGAATTCTCCAGTTTGAAAAGGACACAAATATTGGTATGCTGAACAGAAAAGTTAAAAAAGGAAAAGAAAGGCACCTCACAAATGCATTCCCCAACGAAAAAAAGCTATACAAGATTATGAATCAAATCAAATAAGCATACCTCTCTTGGTGAAGAAACGCCACGTATAAGTCTCCGAACAGCGTATCTCAAAGAAGGCGCACAGTTATTCAAGCCATCATCCTTTTCTGCTTCCAATTGCAACCCGCCCTCAACCAACTCCTTTTTCTCAAGCTTACCATAGGCTGTTTGGACTTCCTGCAACTCTATGACCAATGCTTCAATTGCTGCTTCTCTTACAATAGCATCAGCCGATGCAAGGTCCTTAAAAACGCTAATATGAAATTCAGGCAGACCACTACTTGGTGAAGTCGCCATAGGAACCCGAGCCTCATCAACCTTCAAATCCAAAGGTTTAGGCTCTGCTCCCACATCATCAGAAGCAGCATGGTGTCTCTTTTTGTCCAATGCTTTTCTTTTCTTCCTCCTCTCCATTGGTTTAAAAGATTGGGTATTCGTAGATGATGTGCCAGACCCATCTGCAACTTTTTTCTTCTTCTCCTTTTTCATTTTCTTTTGCAATGGCTCCGAAACAACTTTATCAGTCCCTGTATCTAACTGATTTTCTACTTCTTCTGCGGCACTGGATCCTCTTTTCTTACTACCCATTTATACCAAAAATTATTTCTAGTTGAGATCTGCCCTGAAAACTGACACTAATAACAAAAAACTACTATTAAACACACATACTCATGTGTAACATCAATGACAGAGATACAAAATTAACATAAGCCAAAAGAATATTAACATGTAATACATAACCATTATCTTCATATACTACATTAAGCACTGACGGTGAAACAAACAAAACCAGTAACAATAATATAACAAAATTTTTTTTGAGAAAATGCACGTCAAATGTGCAAGAAGACAGATAACTTTTGCTATTGCTCTGTTTGGTTGCATCGAAATTTACGAGAGAACAAATAGGAGAAAGAAAAGAAACAGTTCAAATACTAAATATCTCCTTATTTGGGACCAAATAAAACAAACTGAATCTGAAACAATCATATAGATTAATTCACTTCAGTTGAGTTCAGTTATTTCATTGTTAGAGAATCAAAATAAAGGCAAATAAAAAAACGACATACTTTCTTTTCCCCTATTTGCCTGGCTCTTCTCATCAACCAAACAGCTGGCAAAATAAAATTGAAGAAGATTAAGAAAGAACTAACCTGAAAGAGAGAGAGAGAGAGAGAGACTATGGTTTATGAGTATTGATATTGTCTAAGAGAATCTCCTGGATTTTATTTCTAGGGTTTTGAGGGTTTGTTAACGTTATTCGTTTCGGGCCGCCCTGCTACAGGAGGAGGAAGAAGAAGCGAGTGTGTGTATTGTGTTTTATATTTATCGTATATTGCGGAACTATGTCTTAGTTTTGTGAAATTATTAAATGGCCCCTGTTAAGTAAGTAC
>CM065377.1:8035000-8152500 GCA_033060915.1 Euryodendron excelsum
ATACAAAGTATGGCAAAGTAAAAGTAACGTATAATAGAATATGTGAACGTTATCATATTCAATTGGGCAGAAGAACAATGAATGGGAGCACTTCCACCTACATAGACTGGTAGAATATACGTAGACCCCTAAACAAAAGGCAAACTAGGAGATAGTACAATTGTTACACTACAGAACAGAACAAATACTCAAAAACAGCTGTCTACCAACACCCATGCGAACAGCAAAACCCAGGCTTCACAAACGGCAACAAGAAATGAAACGAAACAACTTGAAAACACAAGCAACGATATATGTACTATTAGGTAGCTGAGAAAAGGAATAAACCCTTCTGATAACTCAGTCATTTGAAGCCCGAGAACACTAAAATTGAACTTCAAAAAAATCAACAAATTTCTCAGGAAACAAAAAATACTGTTAGATTAAGCAACAAAATCGCATCTAGTCTGAGATCAAGAAGGAACAGGATCAAGTGAACGGAGAAGATACATACAAGTTACAACATACATACATATACATATGTGTACATAACAAGAATAAGATCTTATGAGGTGTGGTGAGAAATGTGAACGTACGGATTTGTACGCAGTGAGAGAAGCGGACGAGAGGTCTCGGCGTCGAAGAGATCTGAGCAACACGGCGGTAGCCATTTGAAAGTGGAAATAAAAATTCAATCGAAATAATGGAAAAAGGAATGAGAGGGATTTATTGGGGGTTCTGGCTTTTGGGGTTAGGGTTTGTTAGGGTTTAGGGTTTTTGAGGATGAGGTGATACTTGAGATGGAGGCGCAAAAAAGGCCAATGAGTTTTCTTGCGGGAGAGAAAAGCCCCTTTTAGCTAGGTCGAAGCTTCTAGACGAGTCTGGCTTAGTCGTAAAAGAGTAGCGCTACTATGAGGTCGAGTTCATGATCCTTGTCATTAACTCACCTCCAATTGGTCCACATACGTATCGTCATGTGAAAGATCATAAGAATACACTAAAATTCTTTCCGAAGCACCGAAAGAAAAATTATAATAAGAATACAGTCAAAACGCCAACCATACCAACATGAATGGCCAAAATGGAATGGATTTTTCTCCTGTACGTTGTAGCTTCATTAAAAAATAAAAAAATCGTGACTATAGTTTTTTTTTTTTTTTACAACAATCAAACTTAACACAACTTGCTAAAATAAAAAGTATAAAAAGAGATTATTAACTTAATACACACACTCATCTCTTTCAATTTAAAAGAATTTGCTTAACACGATACTTTCATTTCATTTCGGATCAAAAAGCTCCACCCACCAATGGTAGACGCAACATGCAGTCAAAACAATTAAGAGGTATTATAGTTGAAAATAATCCTCGTGAAATGAGAACTACTATTTAATACATTTAGCAATAAGTATGGTCTGCAACACTACGTCATCATGATAACATGGTATACATAATTATGCTAACTTGGTGTTTTGAATTTACTGAATAATTTTTCTGTAAAATACTAACTGCATTGTACTAATTATCATACATTCATCAGTAATTAATCATTCCCACAAGGAAGAAATGTAGAAAGTAAAAACAAAAATGATGGGATAACTATTAAAAATGAAAGAGGAAATAAAATGAATAGAAAACGAGAAGGAAATTTTTTCTCTTTTCTCTTAAACTAAAAAACAAACATATAAAAAATAAAGAAATTTATTATTTTTTCTTTTCTTTCCTCACTATACAAACCGAAACCTAAATAAATTGGTTAAAAAATGTATTTTTTTTAAAAAAATTGTAATTACAAGCCATCATAATAAATATTACATGTAATCATCAGATGTGTACAATGTCATTTCTGTAATTACAAGTCATCATGATAATATTTTATTCTAAAGTGAATGTTTCTTATTCAACTATATTATTCTAGTGATAAATTTTGTATAAATTTTTTAGTTGTATAGCATTATCAAAAATATTAGATGCAAATAAGTTTTGGTTACTATTTTGAGCTGTTTAGGAAAAAAGGGAACATTTATTTGGTCCGAGCTTCCACCGAGCTTGGTTCCCATCTCAGCAAAGCCTTCTCTCTCTCTCTATTTGGATCAATAATTTGTTGATGAAAAATAAAAAAATTTAAAAAGTGAGAAAAAAAAATAACAAATTAAATAATAAATTTAGATTCCAAACACAATATTAATTGATAGTCCTTTTCATAGTGTGATGGCAATTTAAGCCACTTGTCAATCCCAACCATCACTCTTTTTAATAGACTCAAAACTTTATGGACTTTGAAGGGATGGGTATGGTTTCTTTATCTGGCAACATATAGGCCTCTCATTGCAAATTGAATTCAAAGCACCATGAACTTCATGAATGTGGTGGTGTCTGCATGGTTTTAAAATTGCAAATTTCTTTTAATTCATTAAGCTTGTCCAATTCTGAATTTTCCCAAATAAAAATCAACCAATTTTTGAAATATTATTTTATTTTTGACAATCTCAGGAATTTGCCCTAAATTTTCAAACTAAATTAATAAAATATTAAAAAACCAAATATTTAGCGATGATTTTTTGACCTTTCTAGGGCATTTTCCTGATTGAATCAGATCCTGAATTATCCTTGGAGCCAGACAATAGGAATCCAAATTCTGACTATGGTAATACATGTAAAGCTTGGACAAATGATTCCGTAAGCCTGCAACTGAGCTGCATTGATGCTTCTTGTTGCCATAGTTGGAGTTTACCAATAAATACTACAGACTCTTTATGTTTATAACCACCTAAAAATGTTTGAAACAATGCATCACACACCCAAGCAAATTTAATAAATTAAAATTAAAAATAAATGTTCCGAAACAAATAATCCCTGCAAGAGTAGGGTTCCAAAAGTTCATGCCACCAAAGCAACATTTGCCATTAACATGCTTCATAGCACAAATCTGTGTGTACATGTTTGAGAAAATTGAATTAAAAAACCCTATGCAATAGGTTAAACCTTTGAAAATTCACCCACCTATAAATTGAACTGAGGGAGAAAATGAAAAGAAAAAAAAAAAAAAAAAACTAATGAGAGATACCAACCTTCAACTGCACAAATTCCATCTTCTCACCAGCCTAAACTCAATATGGATTCCCATTTCAAGGGAAGGGTAAAGCAAAACTGATGATCTGAGACCTGGGCAAAAGGCCTTGAACCAAGTCGATTGAAGAGAAAGAGGGTGAAGATTATTCCTGAAGGAAGAAAAATACAACAATTAATTCGAAACCAAAACATCATATATTCCACAGACGAGGAGAGATAAAAAGAGAAGCAGGGCACGTACCTTTAAAAAGCATGGCCCTTTATTTTTTCCCCTCAGAGACGAAGGTAACCTCCTTTTTCTTCACCTCCTAGGGTTCTCTTAAGGAATGACTTTCTGTTGAGAGACCAGCTTTTCCTCAAAGCTCTTTTTCTTTGCCAAGCAGCTATACGAGTATAAAGAGCTGGGACTATGAAGCACAGAAGCACAAGAAGTAGCATCCCGACACATAGCAAAATGACATTGCGAAAACCATCCTTCAGCTTCGGGTCCCTTTGCCCCGTCCAAGGAACTCCTCCCACATTCATCCCGAACACTGTTTAGAGAAGCCAACAAAATGATTGGAATCAAATGATTCTCACTCCATAGAATATACAACAATGCTTTAATAAAGCAGGTATGTAGAAATATTTTGACCTCCGGTGATTATGGATAGAGGGAGGAATATGATTGAAAGGAACGAGAGGTAATATAGTTTTCTATTTATTTGCTCGGCCTGCCAGCTATCTAGGCCAGCCTGGATTGCTGTGACACGATTGGCTATAAACCCAACATTCTCCTTTAGCCTCCTGAGGCGTCCGATTAACTCTTCAAGGGAACTAATGTCTTCATTGGCAAACCACTGTTTTGAAGAACACTTTTCCTTAACTCGCGGAAATACTTGCTCCCCATGCGCAATAACCTGCATTCATGTAGGAATATACTTTGTATAAAAACCAAAACAATTTCAGGCAACTTGCTTTATTTCGCCATCATTTGATGTATTAGAGAATAGTCACGTGACAAAAGTTCGCATCAATTAATTATATGCTGAGTTCCACTAATCACATTTCTTTAGATGATAAGGAATAGGAAACATGACCAACAAAAACAATCCGTTGAAAAGAGAGTGAAATCTTATTGGTCTCATAGACTCGGTCCCCTTTTCTTTTCCAAGGACACTGACTTCAGCCTTATGATTTCATGTCTCTTTTTTACAGTTGCTTATCACAGAAAAAAAAAAAAACTATGAAAGAAACATGCAAACCATTATTAATCTATTACCATAATTTCAATTTCCAACATCAGCGAAATATTTTGTTCATGTTCCTCCCATTAGGACACAGAGGAGAAGAATGGGGCTAAGAAACTACCTGCAAAAGGCGCTGTAAGTCAAGATGCAATTTTGGGAATCTTCTATCATCTAGCATTTGTTTTTTCAAAGCAAAACCACCTGCAATCAAGTGGAAAGGATCATGCATTAGAACAACCCAAAAACAAATCATGCACATGCAAAATAAGAAGAATGCATGTCGAAGTTGAGCAATCAAAAAGGTGATATCATGGGAAAGCAGCTAACTTCTATTCTTTATCAATTTATCATGCCATTTCTTTTCAATTGTTTTACCAACTATGAAAGCCAAATCCGAACTTCCCACATTTGTCTTAGAAGGTCAAATACTAATGCCCTGCACCTCCCACAGCAAAGCAGGTGCACTTTGATAATTGAAGGAAAAGAAAAGGACTTGGAATCTGACAGAGCTTCATTATCCCCCTACTAAAGTAGGAATGTACCTTTCTGGATAATTTAGGTGTAAAAAAAAATTTAATAAATAAATTAAATGATGAAGTAACTGACAATTATATTTTAACAATTACACTGAATCACTTAGATTTTTGGTTGGGGAAGCACTGGATTCATCAATTACATTGTATCACAATAGGGACGAGCTAGAAAGCATACATTGACCTAATCAGATGCTCCTAGTTGATAAAGCCGCAAATGTTCACTTATAACCTATTCTAAATTGTTGCAAATTCAACACAATATACTATTGCAACGCGATAAGTGAAGTTAAAAACAAAAAAGATCAGAAAGGACCATGATCTTTTTTCTTTTTCTGCTACTATAAATAAAATATTTATTAGTTGTTAAAGCTGCAAATGTTCACTTATAACCTATTCTAAATTGTTGCAAATTCAACACAATATACTATTGCAACGCGATAGGTGAAGTTAAAAACAAAAAAAGACCAGAAAGGACCATGATCCTTTTTCTTTTTCTGCTACTATAAATAAAATATTTATATCCACATTTTTATCTTAAACGGGGTAGATTTTACTATAAATTTGAAAAATGATACAATTGACGCTGACCAAGCTTTCTCACAAGTACCATCATAGTCCACGCAAATACCAATTAAGAAGCATGTACGCTATCCAAACACGTTAATATATTAGAAGAGGATTTGTATGGGCTCAATAAAATGGGTAAGGGACAAACAACAATAGAACATAGTCTTTACAGGAAATTACGAATTACAGAGAAAACCAGAAATTGATCACTAATCCAATTTGGACACCTGCTAGGGTTTCTGCAATAGTGTAAAAAGAGGTGCTCATTGCTATTTGACTTGGAGAAGTGAATGGTTGGAACTGGGTTCTAGTGCCAAGCACCTCTAGATTCAGCAGATGGACCCTTTTTGGTAGACATAACTATTCGTGTAATATCCAGACATCAATTAAAGCCAGTTTCAACCTGGAAGTTTTCAGAAAGGATGAAGTGAGGGATTTGTCCATGCCATTCAAAGTTTGGAAGACCATTGATGTCAATAGGGTAATTTTGGACTTCTGTTGCAACAGATACATAATAGAGATTTTGAAACTTCTTATCTTACAAAAACACATAAGTGAGCATGAAATGCAATGATCAACAAACTTTTTATCTTGTCACGATCTTATTTAAACCTTGAAGATTGTTAAAGAGCACCAGTATGGCCCTATTCAAGTTTCAAAATAAGCAACAAAATCTCCTTAATGGACTTTGGTTTCTCAAACCTGTTACCAATGGCCAATTATCCTTCTAGGAATGAGCAAAGGACAAATTATGGTACACTTGGAATTGTAAATGTAGAAATCTTGACAAGGAGGCATTTCAAACAACAGCACCACACAAATTTTAAATTGTCTTGAATTGCAAATATGATAGCAACATACGTATAGGGGCAATATACTCAAATTTAAGATTTAAGACCCTATTTTTCGTTTACAATTTTATTGCCACAAAATGGTATGCTTTAATTATGAAGTTATTCAAAAGCCCTTAAAAACATAATTTTCATGGTTATATTCAGATAAGATGCTACAGTGACAATATTGATGCTGCCTGCTTCATTGTCAAAGTATAAAGACCAAGTTATCACGGATACTAAAATGAATCAAAGTTTTTTGCTCAAAAAGGCTTTATATGTTAACAGTGCACTGAATTTCATTTAAATAAGACGAATTTAAGTCCTACACCATTAGTAAGTTGGGCATCATTTTGGTTGGTCACAACTACTCGCTGAAATTGTCTTATCTGCAAGTCTTACTATGAATGTATTGATGTATGTGAAAATTGTGGTAGAACAGGGTGGTTGTGATGTCCTCAAAATCCACGAATCAATAACAATGATTCCAGCGACGGTTAATCAAGGATGTGTGGGAAAAAAAAGGATATTTTAGAAGTTATTATCCAGATCCTTAAAAATATTTGAGTTCAAAGCCACGGCTACTTTCCTAATTCACATGCATCCTTGAGATACGGAAATTCACTGCTTACTTTCTGCTAATTATTGTGGAACAAGAACTCTCAAGCCTTGTGTTTGTAACTCAAATGTGTGAAGATTCTCATTCTTCATTTCACGGTAGCTTATGCGGAAAATTGTCAATATAAAGTAATATTGAAGGTTGTTCAAGCAAAAACTGAACCAACTTAAAACGTTAGAACAGTTCATCAAAACATTTTTTGTAAACTTCCTAAACATCAGACAGCTAGACTCATCCTTCATCCTTCAAGCTTTGAGGACAACCCTATGAAGTAAAAGCAGTATCCGACTCTTTCTCAAGAAAAGACTGGAATAGATGAATTCCGTGAATGGAAGCTTTCCAATCCAAAGGAGCTTATCAGAAACTTGAGCACTCAATAATTTGAAAGAAAAGTTCAAAAAGAGTTCTTTGACCCATTCCCACAAGAACTGAGACAAAACAAAGACATAGCAATCCACTGAGTTGCATATGTTGATATGCATATGGAATAGGAATGGCCGTATGATTTCTAGAAATTGGTTAACCATAATCTGCGATATCAAGATGGAAATTAAGAGGAGGCGAACAACTACTAAAATTGAAGTAATAACTATAAAATTATGAGACCAAATCCAGGCATATGATAAGACAACATGAAGGGCATCTAATTAAGTTGTTCTTCTAGATAGCAAGGGCATAACAAAAGAAACTCATGCACCACAAACAACAGTATCTCGCCTCCTTAATAACGACTATGGAAACAGAAACAGCATACTGCAGCACAAAGAGTTGATCATTAATATACAATAAATGACCCCAAAACTAAAATTATAAAAAAATAAAGCTGGAAAGGCAAAAAATATATATGCGCAGCAGCTCAACCCAAGTTAAATTTGACATAAAAAATAAATTTACCTCTATCCAATTCAAACTCCACTGCATCCAGCTCAATCTCAAGTTTGGTCACATTATCTTGAAGGTGATCCACGTGTGTATCAATAATGTGAACAACAAGATTCGAGACGGATTTCGGCACAGGATTATCAGCTTCCTCGGAATGATTCATTGTCAATAAAAATTCAAGAACATGCTCTCCAATCACAATCCCACTCCTTTCCTTCTTCTCGCCTCGTCCATGATTGGGACTCTCCACACTTGGAACATCCAAAAGAATAGAGTCACCCATGGGAGAGAAACCCAATCTGGGGACACGGCCCAAAGAGACTGTAATCACTGAATTCTCGGTAACTCTTGCAGCAATTCTGAATGTAAATTTGCTAGAGGCAGGGCCTGCTGAGTTAACCCTGAACACAAGAGCACCATCTACATGCCCGCAAAAGGGTCCATTGCTAACAAGTGAGAGAATGTCCTGGAGTTTCATGGGAGGGCAAAGAACATCAATGAGGTATTGTGCAGATTGAGATAGTTTCTGATTCCCTTTGGGAAGTTCCACGTGGTACCAACAAAACTCTTTGCCTTTACCCTCTACAAGATCCCATTCCTTGTTATAATAACTCCCTTCTCCATCAAAAATATAGGCTTTTTTTCTCACAGCACCGGGAAAATGAGTTCTATAAATACGGCCTTCCCTAAGAGAAGTAAGTTCTCTGTTCAGTTCCTCCCCCTCTACTTCTCCATCAATGTTTAGTTCTTCTCGAGGCAGCTCCATAGTTCTCCTCAACTATCTTCGAGTTACCAATCCAAACAACCACAATGAGGAGAATAAGATCCAACACAATAGATCTGAATTCAAGTTTAACACCCACTTGCAGTAGTCAATCAATTTCTATATCTCAGAATCATCAAATTAGGTATCACAGACGGCAATGGTGATACCGAATCCAACTGAATAAATTCACAACAAGAATGAACAAATTCCGAAGATCCCAATAAAAACCCAAATACATATCAATCATCAAAACAGCAACAAACCCACTACACCCCACCGTGAAATTACTAAGATTTCAAATCCACCACAAATCGACCTGAAAAAGTCATTATAATTTCAACATTTTAGCATCAAATCAATACCCACAAGAAAACCCACCATAGTATTCCTATCAAGATCAAAGAAAAAACGCTATCAACCAAAAGAAATAGACGAACAAAGAAGAACTGTCAAAAGCTTACCTCAATGAGAACCCTTGAAAACCAGCTAGCCAAACCCTGAACAAAGAAAAACCAAATCAGAACAAGCAATAAAAACACAGAAAGAACTCAAAACAACGATCTTTCTGATTCATGGAAGGTCGTTTAACTGCCAAACAGTTGATAGATACACGTAACACATTCATACTACAGTTAAAGAACTCCTGAAATATAGTTTCGGGTGAAACACGAAGGAAGACAAATAAAGAAGTCAAAAGGCCCGTTCAACACGCTCGGCAGTTTCCAGGAAGCTTCAGACTGTTACACATTTGAATTACTTAACAGATACATATCCAATAAAATAACAAAATAACACATGATAATTTAAGAAAAATTTTAAAAGAGAGAAAAATAAAATCAGAGTCTCACCATGGCAGAACTATTGAAAGCAATGGATAACCAGTGAATCTAGGCTCCTTTAAAAATTTTATTCTTTTTTTGAGGTTGCCAACGAAAATGGATAAGTCCTAACACTGTATGTTGCCAAATGGCAAGAAATCTAACCATATTCCAAGTATAAATATTTGGAATTTGTAATCTTGGATGTTTTTCTGAATAAAATTGCAAATATTACTTAATTATTCACCATTTGGCAAATAGCTTTGGGTGGCCTTATATATTGTTGGGGCTATCATTGACTTTGGCTTCACATAAAATTGCCCCAGTTAAGAGTATTCTAATAAATTGTATAAAGATATTTTTGTTAATCTATTAAAAAATAAACAAAATGATTGATTATTGATATACCCTAATCTTCCTAGAGTTTAAGCTCGATATATTTCTTTTTCCTTCAAGTTAATGGTTATATATACAACAACAAATACTTGGACAGTATGAGATTCTTTATGGCAGCCAAAAAAAAATAAATAAAAGAAGATCAAACACATGCACATAAATGGCCAGAAGAAAAAAGAAAAGAAAAGATGGGACGAATTTAAAAGATTTCTCATTAAGCTTTTATGTTAATGTTCCTTTCTTATTCATAATTTTTTCTCTAATGGAGGAAACTAATTTGTTATTTGGGTCAATAAATTTGAGGCTAAAGTTTAAAAAGTACCACTATAACTTATAAAATATAAATTTAATTCAATTTTCAGACTCAAACATCCTTTAAGATGTCTATAATTACTTTAACACGTCAAATCTACCAATTTTACTAATATAAAAACAATTACATCATCAATTATATAATGAGGGCATTAAACTTATATCTTCATATTAAGTTGTAGACCAAGTAGTGATTTCTCCTATTAAAAATTGCGTTAATAATAATGTTTCAAATATATATAACTGCTATCGTTATACTCTACTCTCATATTTTTAATTTATTTTTGTTACTAATGGAGTACCTCCTACCATAATATTTTTTTTTATATAATATACAAAAAATCAAAACTGCCCGTGCAAGACACGGGCCTTCAACTAGTGTTCCTTAAAAGTGGCTTGGCCTACCAAATGCAAAGAGGTCAACTGCTTCTATTGTGGAGCTGACGCCAGGGTTCGAATCGTTCAACAATAAAAGAGGTCAACTGCTTCTATAAAGAGTTAAAACTATAGACCAATATATCTTAAATTAGTCAATATCAATATGGTATAATTCAGAATTAGCAATGCCACAGAATGGTTGCGTTACACGTTTTTTAGTCTCTATTTTTAAGAAGTAAGAAATCTATTTTTGTTTTCTTCCAACGCAGTTTGAAATGAAAAATAGGCGATCGTTTATTGGAATCCTGTTCATTCTCTATTTTCACTTATTGGTTGTTACCATATTTTGAAAATATTTTCAAAAAAAAAAAAAAGGTTTATCAAACTTGTTTTTGTTTTGTGTTCTAAAAATTTTGGAAGTAAAAACTAAAAACATGAGTCAAAACGCCAATCAAACCGACTCTTTTTTTATAATCTTTTTATTGCGATTTTCCTTTCTAGATTCTCTCTCCCTCTCTAACTTATAATTTATAATCTTTCCTGTATTCATTTAGTTATACTAATATACATTTTCTTTTTGGTGCAAGAACTTCTCCTGTATGTGATTCTTCATTGTGTTCTCCATGCATATTGAATTAATTATTTTTGGTTTTCTAAAGATTGAAAATAGATTAAAGTATATTTTATTTATGCATGTGAGGTTTTATTGAAATGTGGAAGCAAAAAGTGGGAGTTACTTTATTCATAGCGTACAAGTTAACGAATACGAACAGTGCTTATGTGTCACCCGCATAAAAATCCATCACGTCTGTGTAACTTCTTAATATATATACACACGTAAATATATTAAAAATATTATTTTTTAAAAAGAATTTGTATAAAAATTCTTTTAAAATGATTTGATAATGACATTTTTAAAAGTAAAAGTTACCATGATAGGTGTTTTATTTTTAAATAAATATATTTTATTTAACTATATTATTTTGATAATAAATTTTTTTTATTTACATAACATTATATATATATCTAATCTTGATGACTAATTAGATAGGCATATAGAGGGGGGACTAGTGAGCAAAATAATGATGAAAGGGTGATAAGATGTAATGATATTATTGACTGAACACACGACTTCTCTGCAAAGGAAAGTAAAGGTCAGCCATACCATTCTATTAAGTGGTTTGGTCAATATTTCAAAGTGTCTTTCGAGATCTTCGTGGATTATTTAATACTTCTCTCTTAAGAAATAATAATGAAGTGACTCTACTCATGAAGCTAAAAGAGAAGTTAAAGCAACTTCGTTTTTGGATTGGGCTTTTATTCATGGATTGGCACAAAACTTGAAAGCCCAACCACATGCTATCATTTTGTTTGTAGCAAATTCGTGCTAACAATACAGGCCCATTTGTTAATTTATTTGTGGTGGCTTGGAAGTATTTCTTGGTTGTCTTAAGCATTTTTAGCTTCCATTTGACCATAAAAAGTATTTCGAGATAACAGGAGACAAAGTTACTGTACCTTTTTGGGCCAAAGTAGTTTTTTGTTTTTTGGGTACAAGTGAAGCCGAAGCTAGGGGAGAGGAGCAGAGTTAGAACCTCCTTGGATAATGAGCTGAGAAACTAAGTGTTCAACCATAGGGCTATCATGTTTGCTCATGAATCAATTTTACAATGCTTGTTTATAAGTTCCTAAAATGGCACTTCACTAGAAGTCATGTTGTGGCCATTGAGGAGCAGGTCATCTATAGCTTATTTCTTTCGCCAATTGTTTTGGGTACCTTTTTTAAGTTTTGGGAATGATAGGGCTTTGGGTTTGGCCCTTCCAATTGCAACTGAATCGTAGGCTTTTATACCAAAAACAGAATAGTAGGGCTTTTCAACGGTTTGATATTCCTTTGCATTTGTTCAGTTGTGCAGTTCAAATATAAAAACCCATCAAAGCTCTCTCTCATGTGTTGCCAACTCCAACTAAGATCTCGAGATAATTGTAATCTACGGCTAACTCTACTATCAAAGCAGTAGTAACTTTACCGAAACTATTTTGACAATAGCCGTGGGCATGATTTTCCTAGCGAAATAATAATTGTTTATCTTTTCTTTCTTATTTTTTTTTTCAATCGCGTGCATCTGACGTATCCACCGATGTTGTGATAATCTTTCTAGCCAGAATAGACCCTTCTCGAAGTAATTTATTTTTCTTCAAAAAGACAGGGCAGGTCATAGAAGAGGACGAAGAAATAGCTTTCAAAGAGAAATAAAGGCATTACATACAAACTTGAGTTCCTATCACTCGTCAAAATCAGAACACTTTGACGAAGATGTGTCCGGACTTTTATATATTATTTGATGTAACTTCTTTATGTATGATCAAGAAAAAAATAAAAAAAAAAACAAAAAAAAAACCCAAAAGACCGTTTGTTTGATGGAATGATACGTTTTTTCCTAATTAGAATTTATGAAAATTAATTATGCATATTTCAATAAATATTAAATTAACCCATTCTCAAGTTGTCACAAACAAAATAAGTATCATTATAATTTTATATTTATTTTTGGGATATAGGACATGCGAGATTGTATTGATAATCCTGTAAAACCCACACATCTCACGTTTGGTTTAAGAAAAACTTACTACTAATCCCACAAAACATTATCCTATCTAAAAATGTAGACAACGATCTTTTATTCTAGTTTTTTTTATTGCCTTCCAAATAAACGTTGTATGAAAAGATTTTATTAAAAAATTTGTCCCCATGAGATGTGTTCTCGAAGGTATTAATGATTAAACTCCTCCTCCACCAAAGACAGATTAATTCAAGTCGTCCAAATTCAATCACAAACAGGGGTGTGTTGTTGTCAGCATTATTTGGTCATGAAATTAATAAAGTTGTTGTTGACCAATTAATTAGCATGCCACGTGGGGGGTCTCCGGTGTAGGCACAGTTCTGTAGATCTTTTGTTAGTTTGTGATCAGAGTAATGATCGTGTGGTGATGAACGCATCACCAACTAACCTATCATCTAGGAAAAGTTTGCCGATAAAACTCACTTACTATGGTGGATTCTGTATCTTTGAGCATTCTATGGAATCTGTCTCTATCTCTCTTATCATCCTCTTCTGCACTTGCATAACAAAAACAAAACCTACCCCTATCTCTTTTTTTTCCCCTTCTAACCTTTTTGTTATCATTATTCATAGACATATGTATGTAAGTATGAGTGTGTGAGAGAGAGTGAGAGAGAAGTGGACATGGATAGGGCTATAAAATAAAATAAGTTACTTGATCTGTGTTTGACTTGTAATAAGCCAAAATAAAATAAGGGTCATTGTTAATTCTTAAATGCTAGCAGCTGCTGAATGTGGTCCATAGGCTTGGATGAAATTTGAAGTTTGGCCAGTAATTTACTGCACAAATACGAAAATTTCTTCTAGTTTTGGACTTTCTAACCTTGTGAAACCACCAACTTTGGGCTCTTACAAGACTTTTGTTTAACTAGTATTTTTAAAATTCATAAAAGGAGAACAAGTGTTTTTCAAATTTAAAGTCGTGTGACACTTGTCAAATTTTTTCTATTCCAAAATTGTTACATAAAAATGATTTTTTTTACTGTTTTAATGACTTGACTTTATTAGTTAATGGCAATCATGTAAAATTCACAATTTTACAATCATTCAAATTCCATTTCAATCTTGATCCATTCCATTTTCCATGAGGGTTTAGCTTTGTATGAGTTATAATTAAATGCCCATAGTAATAGTAATAATGACAGTGACCTGTCATAAGCAAAATAAAATAAAAAGGGCAGTGACCAATCTTTACAAATTTTGTTTTCTTGAGATCAAGAGAAGATTCTAAACTTTCCTTTAATCCATGTTTTGAGCTTATAAACCATTGGAGTGATTGCAATCTTTTGCGAGGAGAAAACTAATGGCAAAGGGGAATGTCCTAGTCACTTAACAAAATTATATTTTTATAGAATTGTCACGTAGAAAACTCTACCCGTGATAGTAATATTTTTGAAATTATAATTCAAAATATTGTATGTTTTTATCTATAATGAAAGGAGCATTATCAGCATCGTAATTATTTATAATGCTTGTATAAATAAATCAATAAAAGAATGAATGCTAATGTTGATATATCCCCTTCCATAAGCGCTTCATTTATCTTTGCTCGAGAAATTTTTTATTGTCATAAAACGTCATATCACTCTTACTTTTCGTATACTAAGATTAATTTCTCTTATTAGGTGAGTCTCAAGCGCACTTCTCAGAGTTACTCGAGACTCACCTAACAGAGAAAGACCCATTACATTATACAGAAAAAAAAATCAAGAGTGATGTGGCACTCCAACCACAAAATAATTTCCCTCCAGCTCACTTGACTTACATAGTATGATGACTTGCATAGTATGAAGTACGAAACCGAAGTTAATCACAAGATTCACAGCACATGAAGTAGTGGACAAAAAACAAGGACTCATCTTTGGTTCTCTCTCACTATATGGAAACTCTAGAGATACAAACACCACAATCCACCGCCGCCGCTGCCACCACCACCATCACCGGTGATGACTACAACGACGTCTCTCCAATCGAAGAAGTCCGCCTGACCGTGACTAACACCGACAACCCGACCCTACCCGTATGGACCTTCCGAATGTGGTTCCTGGGCATACTATCCTGTGCCCTCCTCTCCTTCCTCGACCAATTCTTCGCTTACCGAACAGAACCACTCGTCATAACCCAAATCACCGTTCAAGTGGCCGTCCTGCCTATTGGCCACTTCTTGCATGCCGTCCTGCCGGTGGCTAAGTTCCGCATTCCCGGGTTTGGGTCCAGGTTGTTTTCACTCAACCCGGGTC
This sequence comes from Euryodendron excelsum, assembly GCA_033060915.1. Taxonomy (NCBI): domain Eukaryota; kingdom Viridiplantae; phylum Streptophyta; class Magnoliopsida; order Ericales; family Pentaphylacaceae; genus Euryodendron; species Euryodendron excelsum. The sequence goes on from CM065377.1 coordinate 8,050,251, forward strand.
CTTTTAACATGAAGGAGCACGTACTCATCTCTATCTTTGCTAATGCTGGAAGTGCTTTCGGTAGTGGCTCTGCTTATGCTGTTGGCATTGTTACCATTATCAAGGCGTTCTATCGCCGGAGTATCTCGTTTCTAGCCGGTTGGATCCTTATCATAACTACTCAGGTAGTCCAATTTCTTTTTCGAAGCATAAAATTGCCTCTTTTTTTTTTGTAGTAATATAAAAGCAAGTTTTTGTTTTGGGTGATTTTTTTTTTGTGGTTTCAAAGCAAAATTTCATTGTTTCCAAATCTTGGAATACCGAAAAAAGGGTAATTTTTGGCCATCAGTGTACACTGGTGGGATGTTAAAACACCTTTGGAAGTGCTTTTCTTGCTTTGTGAAAACAGAAAGAAAAAGGTGGTACTATGTTGTCCTGATAATAATGGTGGGTATTGCAGGTTTTGGGATATGGTTGGGCAGGGCTGTTAAGGAAGTACGTGGTGGAGCCAGCCCACATGTGGTGGCCCGGCACTCTGGTTCAGGTCTCACTTTTCCGGTAAGCCTCCACCGGCTCTGTCCTTTACCACCAGTTTGCTCCTCATCCACACGTTCACAGACACATGCACACATGCATGTATGCATATATATATTTATATACGAAACTGATATTCTTATAAAAAAAATTTACATACAAAATTATGTAGCAGCGGATGTTTTGTAATTAAAAGTTATTACGGTATGTGTTTATTTTGAAATAAAAAACTCCCAGTAAAACATATAATTTTGTGTGTAAAAGGTGAATTTCACCTGCAACTTCTGTGGTTTCGCATAATGACAGCTACCATCATTACCTTTAACTGTCATTATCCAAAATCAAAGGTGGTGTAAGTGAAATTCACCCTTATGTATGTATCAATGATATTTGCATATCGTTTCATCTGACGGGTGGCTCTTCTCCACTGGGTTTTCACCATTCAGTACTATCTTGTTCCCAACCGTCCCACCCAGTTATTGTTCTTCTTTGCATTTTTTTGGGAATCTCGTACAGGCATGCTGTGCTGTCCGAGTCCCAGTTGGGCCAACTTTGCCAATAAGTCATTACCACCATATGCTTTCAAATAATTGACGATTGCGTGTGTGTATATATATATATATATGCATATATCTAGTATTTCAAAGCAAAGCAATGATCGTAACCAATAGAACACTCACTTATGGGACCTGAATTTTGCTAGTGTATGGGATCAACATGGCAGCTGCGTTCTATTTCCACAGCTCATTAACAGCTTCCATTTGTCCCTCCAACCAGACATGCCAATGATGTCATGTAACTTATTCAATTAACAGTTTTCAAGTAAATCTAGGACTTACTCAACTAGCGCAGAGATCTCATTATATTTCGGCAAAAGAAACTAGTTGTAAATGGAACAAGGTACCATTTTGATCTTTTTTCTTTTTCTTTTCCGATGAAAACTTTGCAGAACACAATTGTTTCAATTTGCCGTGAATCTAGAAAGATTTTTCAACCTTAACTGATGATGGTTATGGACAGAGATGGGAAATTTGACTTTCCCTAAGCGTCTTGTAACTATGGTTGGTGGGCCATGCATGTCTGGCTAGCTAAGTCAAAGTATTATATCAGTAATAATCATTGAAAGCATTGATTAACCTCACAATTAAGTAGCATGGGCCAACATTTCAAGCCATATGAATGGTCCCCTCGATTAATGTCCACACCATAAATCACTGAAAAAGACCAGCAAAATCACTGAATTAGGTGATGAGGATGAGGATTAATGCCAACCAATATGACTAAACAGAGTTGCCTAGGTGTGGCAAGCACAGTGATAATCTAGTGGCATGGCATTGCCCAAGTACACACACAACTTGCCACAAACGATAGCGCATTAGGCAGTAATCAATATCAACAACAGCAATAAAAATAATGCAAAGCAATAATGATGATGAGCATCGCTGCTGCTACTGATGGAACGTGTGACCAACCTAAATATGCAATCCTAAATTTGAATTCAGTTAGTTAATTATGTATGCATGCATAGTCGTATACATGATGGATAAAATGCAAATCAATATAGAAATACCTGAATCCAGGTGTTAATGATCATTTGTTTTGAGTTTACATTCATCTTGTAAAAACGGAATCTCAACATACTCATTACAGTGATGTTATGAAAGATTTCTCTGCAATAACTACCAAGTATTCCAAGTTAAATGTGCACCAAAATGGTAATAACAATTATGGTAACAACAAGAAATAAACATCAAAAACTCTTTACTAATATCAAGAGAAAACGTTTAATCTGAATTTTGCAGGGCTTTACATGAAAAAGACGAGGAACGCATGTCAAGGGCAAAGTTCTTCCTAATTGCACTAGTTTGCAGCTTTTGCTGGTATCTGGTTCCAGGATACCTCTTCTCAACGCTCACAAGCATCTCATGGGTCTGCTGGGTTTTCTCCAAATCAGTCACAGCCCAGCAGATTGGATCAGGCATGAAGGGCCTTGGACTCGGAGCCGTAACACTTGACTGGTCTGCTGTTGCATCCTTCTTGTTCAGCCCCCTCATATGCCCTTTCTTTGCCATTGTCAATGTCTTCTTCGGCTATACCTTGATCGTCTACATTGTGATGCCCATAGCCTACTGGGGCCTAGACTTATATGGTGCTCATAGATTTCCCATTTTCTCCTCACACTTGTTCACAAAGCAAGGTCAGAAGTATAACATATCAGCTATAGTGAATGACAAGTTTGAGATAGATTTAGTTCAATATGAGGAGCAAGGAAGGATACATCTAAGCCTGTTTTTCGCTTTCACTTATGGATTTGGTTTCGCTACAATCGCATCCACTCTTACACATGTGGGCTTCTTCTATGGAAGGTAAAATTTTCCTTCTTCAAAGATGCCCTTGGTTATGATATTACTATCAACAAAAAGACATGAATATGTCGTTAAAACTACTTTTTTTCTTAGTTTAATGAGCTTGAATTTAGATCAAATTGCCTGATAGGTAGAGTTTTCTATAGGGTCAATAATTTGTTTGAGTTCAAACAGTGGCGGACCCAAAAATTGATAAAGGGGGACTAAATCAGATTTTTTTTTTAGTGATACTGTTATCGCAACTGTTGACTAATGCTACGTAGATTTAAGTTTTATAGTAAGAGATCCATATATAAAAAAAAGTAAAAATCATAATCAATGTATATGTACAAATAAAAACACTACATTTTTATTAATTTTTTCTTCTTTATTCACCTTACCTATCACATTTTATCCAAAAAATAATTGTCCACGTTAGAAATATTTATTATGACCATAATTCTCATTAATCATATATGGTATAGAAAAGAATTGTTATGACATAAAAGGCTTATATATCAATATAATAATATTTTTTCAAAAGAGAGAGCTTAGGTTCAATATTACTTTTACATGCAAACAAATGCCAAAATAGAATAGACAATAATAGTAATCATTGAAATAAATACAGATGGAAATATAAAATTATGCAGAGATTGGTTAATAAAGAAAAAATAAACAAATCTAAAATCAAGACACATTCAAAATATGAAAAGTTATATGACCAAATGAAAATGTTAGAATGAGTAAAATGTTAGGACAAAATTTGAAAGGGACAAGGAGAAATTATTTGCATTTGAGAAGAACAAAGGTAAAATTTCTTGAGTTTTGGTGGTCAACTTACCTATTCTCTCATAAATATTCAAAAAAACATGGGACCTTAGGAAATTTTTTCAAAAGTTAAGGGAACCAACTTATCTATTGTATCATAAATATTAAAAAATACATGGCATCTAGAGAAAAATTTTTGAAAGTTAGGGGGCTGTGGCCTCCGCCCGCTCGCTTTAGGTCCTCCATTGAGTTCAAATTTTATTTTATTTGTCTGGATCACACAGAATTAACTTGCAAATACATATTCCACACCGTGCGCCACATAGTCTAAATCCAAAGTTAAGAACAGAATGGTCTAACTTTTGAAGGAGCAATGGAGACTTGTAAGGCTCACTTGGGTGAAGTAAAAGTTGATAGTATGCAAGAACGATGAGAAAATACAAGAAATTTTTATTTTTTTTACAATCAGGAACATACAGCATATTATCTTGCTCTATCCACATCTTATATTTTCTGGCGGATTTTAATCACCCCAATGCCAGTAAAAACATTCAACACTTCGATAACTGTTTTTGCCTCGAACACTACGTTATCTCCCACAGGAAAATTTATGCCCACACCCAAAAAAGGCATTTTGGATGTCTCCACTTCTACCTAAAGGAGAGTTTTCAAAGCTGAAAACAGAATTTCACTAATTTTTATTAACTACTGATGTTTTACATTATAAAGTGATGAAAAACAGCAGTTTAATATCCAATTTCTGTATGTTCTGAAACTTGGATAAGAAATGCACTAATGGTGATGAAATCATATTCCGCAGGGAGATCTATGAACGATTCCGTGCATCATACGACGGTAAGGAGGACATCCATACAAGATTGATGAAGAAATACAAGGACATACCTTCCTGGTGGTTTTACATGTTGCTTGGAGTGACACTTGCAGTCTCTCTTGTGCTCTGCATCTTCTTGAACAACCAGGTTCAAATGCCATGGTGGGGACTCCTATTTGCTTGCGCGATCGCCTTTATTTTCACCCTTCCAATCAGCATCATAACTGCTACAACAAACCAGGTACCTGAGCAGACCCTTTTGGCCCCTTCATTTCTGTGCTTGCCTTGCAGCATGAGAAGTAAATATTTGGGGTCATTCACTTCTCATCATTTACAATGCCATGCTTCACCTGCACAAACTCAACATGAAAGTGTAACCATTTCAAGCTTCTTGGCAAAGTCAAAAAACCATTCCAGTTTCTAATAAAATTATATTTGATTAAGTTGTAACACATAGGAGATTACAATGCTGGAGACTCATGTTTTGTCTTTAAAATCAAAGTTAAATGTTATTATGCTATTTTCTATTATCTTAAAATCATTACCACAATGATTTTCCTTGACCTCAATGCAATATGCTTCCTGTCCCCCTAATTCTCTAATGTTTTACACAGACACCAGGGCTGAACATAATCACAGAGTATGTCATGGGTCTTATATATCCAGGAAGACCAATAGCTAATGTATGCTTCAAAACCTATGGTTACATGAGCATGGCTCAGGCTGTTTCTTTCCTCAGTGATTTCAAGCTGGGACATTACATGAAGATTCCTCCAAGGTCAATGTTCTTAGTTCAGGTACAATATATTTTTACCTACAAATCTGGCATCTACCATATATACATAAAATATAAATATAAAACAGAAAGCATATATAACATGCTATATATGTTCTCATACATTTGCATTCCATATTACAGTTCATAGGAACTGTTATTGCGGGTACTGTAAACATGACGGTGGCATGGTGGCTGCTTAACTCTATTGAGAACATATGCCAGGATGATCTTCTTCCGCCTGATAGTCCTTGGACATGCCCTGGTGATCGGGTGTTCTTTGATGCATCCGTTATATGGGGTTTGGTAGGGCCTAAACGAATTTTCGGAAGCCTTGGAAACTACAGTAGCATGAATTGGTTCTTTCTTGGCGGCGCAGCTGGACCAATTGTTGTTTGGCTCTTCCATAAGGCATTTCCCAAGCAGTCATGGATTCCTCTGATTAACCTTCCAGTCCTTCTGGGAGCAACCGGTAGCATGCCACCAGCAACACCATTAAATTACAATGCCTGGATCATAGTTGGAACAATTTTCAATTTTTTCATCTTCCGTTACCGAAAGCAGTGGTGGCAAAGGTATAATTATATTCTATCAGCAGCTCTGGATGCAGGGGTGGCTTTCATGGGGGTGCTGCTGTACTTCTCAGTTGGCATGGAGAATAAACGGTTGACTTGGTGGGGCACAAGTGGTGGACATTGTGAATTGGCAACTTGTCCAACAGCTAAGGGCATAGTGGTAGCTAGTTGTCCAGGGAAGTGATGAACTAATACAACGATGTCTGTAGTAATAGGACCTTACAGTATTTCTATTTCAAGACACTAGGAACTCATGTTTTTCGATACCCTATACTCTTTAAAATGTCAAAACATTATGTGCCTTGATGTATACAAGCCACTGCAATAAATTGAAAGCTCAAGACTTCTTATGGACTAGACTGCATCTTGTGTTGATTGTTCGACATTGGGATGCTTCGCAGTTCATATATAATGCTTTCAGGCCACAAGCTTAACAACCCTAGATCATAGCCATGTGAAATCATATATCATGTAACAAATCCTATTTCCAATATCAACTTTTTCTCTTGCTTTCGTCTTTCCTTCTGTTCATGACACTATTGTTTAGGTTTATCCATCTTTGATTACCCTTTCTATTGTTTTCTTTGTTTGGTGGTGGTCTTCATTTTTCTTTGTTTTTTCCCCTTTTCTTCACAAAGGGGAGGGAGGTTGGAGTGTTTAAATTAATCTCGTTGGTAATTTGAGCCAGCTAGTAACGGCCTGTTTGGAACTTGGGGGAGGGAAGGAAAAGTGAGGGAAAAGGGAAGGGGAGGGAAAGTGAGGGGAAAAAGGAGGGAAAGTTTTAAATTAAATTATCTCTTTCTCTCTTTTCTTTCCCTCCAATTTTCTTTACAAGATCAAACAAGGAAAGTACAGGGAACAGTACTTTCCCTTTCTTTCCCTTCTCTTCCCCAAGTTCCAAACAGGCTATAAGTTACTAAACAAAATCTTTGGGTTCTATAGTTGAAAAATTGGTGACATTTAGTCACTTTGAGCCATAATAATTGTGAGGCGCACTTAAATCCTTATAATGAATGAGTAATTGGCTAGTGAGTCTAAATACGGTCTTATGTGAATGGTTGTGACTTTTCAAGACATTGTTTGGCTCATGGCTGTTCGAATAGACATTTTTTTTATGTCTTTTCTGAATAATTACATTTTGCAAATTTTGTAACTTCAAGATTTTGCAACTTTAAGTACTATAAGTTCTTCAATTTCTGAAATTATGGATTCTATATTTATTTATTTTTACGAGTGTGAAATACTAGTTTCTTTAGTGATTAAATTTTCGTAATTTTGTATTTTTGCAAGTGTTATTATGTTTATCTATTTATAGTAACTCAACTCTTTACATAGAGGGTATAACATCTATCGCATATGATATTTGTTGATTAATAGACGGATAAGCAGGCTAGTAGTGGACCCTCTGGAAAGTTATGTCTGGCTGTTAGTAAGTACCAATTGGAAGATATAAATTTTCTACAAAAATTCAAGTTCATCTAAAAGTTAAAGATAAAGGTGAATCTATAGCATGGTTTCAAGAATATCAAACTAGCAACTTCCAGAAATTTGATGTTTTCCTTGACTATTTCATGGGATTTGGAAGCCAAGATCCAAATTCAAAGTGATATGCAACGTTGTACGATAATAGAAATTATAACAAATAAAAGCAACCAAAACAGAGCTACTAAAACCTATCACTCCTCAAGTTTAACTTAGAAATGTATTTCCCCACCTTATTCGTGAGACATATGATCAATCTAAAACATAAGAAAAGTTCATATTTAAGATACAAACATCAGGCATCAGTCTCAAACAAAAGATCAGTAACATTTTAAACAATAATGCTAATCAAAATTATTTCTTAAAAATAAGTAACAAGCAAAAAAAAAAGTCCATTTCAAACTACTGAACCTGTTCATACATGCACAGACTAGTGATGCAGTTCAAGATTGACCGCCAGTCATCAAATCTAATGTTTGTTTAAAACGAAATAGCGTTCATCCTAACACTTGAATTTCAACCGATTGCATGGAATTGGGGCCTTGGTTTCCAATTCAAACGACTGGCCACTTCATGTACTTAAATTTGTATTTGAACTTAAATTCCAAACACGCGAGAGCGATAAAAAAACAGTTCCCTACAAAAGAAATTTTTTCTATGTTTCATGTAATTGGAAGTCTAATTCAAATCCTATCCTGCACTAGAAAAGACAGCCTCAAGAGTGTTTGGTTCCATGAAAGACAAGGACCCAATTCCAATTCCATAACTTAGTTGCTCTATGACTAGGGTTTTCTACAATCTTATTCCAATACAAGACTAGGGTTTTCTAATTATCATCCTGGTAGTCTGGTACTCAGTTCACTAGATTTCATCTTTGAAAGTTTAGCAAAAAAGAATTAATTGTTAGGAATTTGATCAATATGTTAAAAGACTCAGATCTGATAGAACATGTGAGATCAATTTGTTCCGCAGTCAATATCTACGGCGGTCTATTTCTTAGCTGGGTGACACTGTGGAGCCTTCTCTTTTTAATAGATAACAGCCTTCTCAAGTCACCGCTCTCTGTGACTTGAACTTGGGACGTAAAGACTGTTCTGATATAAAATGTTAAAAATTTAACCAATACGTGAAAAGATAAAACGTGTGAGATTAATTTTTATATCCGGTCTCATTCAAAAATAATCCAATCTATATCCCATGCCACATACAAAAATAATCTAATCTATATCCCATGCCATAGATTGAGCCAAAATTCACACACAGCAATGGAGATGCTTTTCTCAAGCTCAATACGAAATACGAGATTCCCACAGCAATCTTGGTTAGAAGAAAACTGGGGACGGTATGGTACAAACAGAAACCTATTGCCCTAATTAAATCAACAAAATTCACACAAAGCTAATCCTCTAAGCCCAAGAAAATCAAGAACGTATCATTCGCATTAAATGCAGAATATACGATTCAACGGTTGAAAATCAGTTGAAATATAATAATCCTCAACTTTCTCACTGCTTTCTTCTCAAACAAACATAGCATAAAAGCTAATAGGAAGAAATTGTATTCCTCTTGAAAATGGGTGTCATACACAAAAAAATTTTAAAAATAATATTTCAATAAACAAATGTTGCGTAAAAAAATGAGATGGGTAAGGCTATAACACGAAAATTTATATAAATTTATTATCAGAATTGAATGACCATGATTACTTAATTGTGAAAATTTTAAGTACAAATTTCATGGAAGAATAGTATACATGAAGTGATACGATTTTAGCACTTGATTAGTATACAATTTTGGGAGTATGACAATCTCAATTTTAAGTAATTGAATCTCATTTTCCCTGATTGAATTTTATTTTTTCAAAAACTGTCTAAATCTAAATTTTAAGTATCTTCTATCTAAATATCAATTACCTAAAAAATACTGAAAATAAAATAAATGATTAATTGGACATTTATCTCACCCCTATGCAGTAAATATTTGTATTATTCACGTATAATATTTGTACGTATGTATAAATAAATTTTTTTTATTTTCGTTCAAATTTGAAACTTAATGAAAAATACAATTTTTTTTAGTTGGACCGTGTAGTACTCGTATTAAACGTTTTACGTATTATATTTATAAGACAAACTTGATTAAAAATTAGATATAATTTTAACATATTATTAATAGGAGACTTAATATATAATTATAATAGTAAAATTATTGACCACTAAACTTATTCGACTTTACTAGTATCATGTCATATATTTTTGGAGTATTTTTCTAATACTTGATATATTTAAATCATTAAAAATATCTTTATATAGCTTCTTATTAATACTCAAAATATTAAATTACAAATTCAAATTGAAAAATTAATCCATTCTTATATCGAATATTAAAATAATAAAATTTATTTATTTATCACTTTCATATAACTATTTATTAGTAATATATTTAAAAAAATTAATATATATGAGATAAAAAAATACTATATACTAACATACATAAAAATAAATTACTTATAAATATTATCATATTTTTTGTCCAAAATTTTTAATGATTATTTATATAATATCCAAATAATTATATATTTATAGTTTTTACATTTTTATATTTTTATGTTAAATTTTATTATTATATGTTTTTTAAAAAAATCATATTAAATTTCTACATATTATTTTTACTTTAATGCCACCAACTATTATTTTCAATCACCTGTTATCACTATTTCCTGATGTCACAACGCAGAACCAATGGCACCGCTAGTCTTTTTTCAAAATAACAAATTTTTTTTTTTACTGCAGCTGATCTCTGTTTTCTTTTTTCTCCCCCTTACAAGAGAATGTGTGGACACTTAATTTATAAGTCATAAATTATAAATTATTTTTAAAAAATTATTTTTAAAATATTTATTTTAAAAAATATAATTAAATATAAATTAATTTTTAAATTACTCATTCAAATATATTTTAAACAAATCATAAATATAAATTATAATTTATTAAAATAAGCTACGTTGAACCACTCATATATTCGGAATGCGCGTGTTCTTCTGATATTTTCTCTCCCTCTCTTGCACCGCTTCGGCTAATCTCTGTTTCCTTTTCCTCCTATTTATATATTCGAATCGCGTGGTTCTTCAGATATTTTTTTCTCTCTCTTCTAGCGCTTTCTCTCTCTCTAGAGCTACGGGCGATATACATATACATACATCCCGGATCTCCAATTTATAAGTTCCGCTCTGCTCGATACATGTATTTACACAGCTCTCCTCTCAGCGTCTAGCTTTCTCTCCTGGTTTCTGTTGCTTCCAGAACTGTTCTTTCATGGCGATTGTTCCTAGTTACCGTTACGTCATTGCATCAGTCCGTTCCTAACGCTCACGCGTTGTATATATAGTTGTTTTATGTATTTATATGTATTGTGCATATACTATAATGCATACGTGAACAATGTGTTGTTGTTTTGCAGGCTGAAATTGATTCTTTCCCTTTTTTTGAATTGCCCACTGTTAATACTTCGACGAAGAAGCTTCAAGAAATCGGTTATCTTTGATCTTTCTCCATATTAAGGTGAACATAGAGATTTTATTTGTCCACGGTATGCTTTTCCTTTTTTTTTTTTTTTTGGGAGCTTGATAGATGATTCCCAGTAATTCACATTCTTCTTGTAGATTCGCTTACTCGTTACTGGCTGCATAGGTTTCTCGTGCTTTTTAATTTTTGTCTTCCTGGTTTCAATGGTTTTATCTTTTCCTCTTGTTTTGTCGGATATGGTTGTTCGTTGGTTCTTTTGTTTTAGCTCTTCTAATTTCCCGAATGCTGTACCCTTATTCTTTGTATTTCATTCTGAAGTTCTAATTATGTAATACTTTTATATTTTGTTTTTGCTTAAATTAGAGGTTCAAGTAGATCATAAATTTAAGTTGTACAAGGGTGAAAAACAATTGAAATTATTAATTTGTAACACGTGAAACTATTTTACTTAGTGAAGGCTAACAATACCATTTTCCATGGGGAAGGCTAAAAATTCAATTGATTAAAGCGTGTCCTTGAACCCGTAACCAAAAAAAAAAAGAAAAAAAGGAGAGGTCCATGAAGTCTCATGTTTTTGTTTTGCAATTAGCAAGCTCAAAATGCACATGGTCAATTATTATATTTGTTTTTTTTAGCAGTGCATTGGAGTGCTTATCAAGTTTTAGTTGACGTTATATTGGAAGATTACTGTGGGTTTATTCTATGCTTTTACAATTTGGTTATGTTCATTAAGTCTCATTGTTGGATATTGATTTCAATTCCACTCTTTATTGGGAATGATATTAGGATTTTCCTTTTAGAAATTGCCTAGGAAATTAGATAGGCGTATATAGAGAGAGCAGGGTTATAAGATGTAATGATATTATCAATTGAACACACAACTTCTCTGCCAGGGAAAGTAAAGGTGACCCATCTCATTCTATTAATGCTATGTTTGTTACACGGAAATGAAATGAAATGAAATGATCATTCTCATTTCTTTATTTAGTACTATTACTTAGAAGGTAGAATGATCATTCTCATGGAATGATTATTCTCACATTTTGTTGGAATGATCATTCCCTATTTCAAGAGTGAGGTTATTCCATTCTCACATGAAAGAGCATAAAACAAAAATTAGTAAGATTTTTGTTGTCAAATTTTTTTAAAAAAAATATAAAACAGGTTTGGTAATTATTTTTTTGATTTTAAAATTTTAAAAAAATAAAAAAAATTAAAATTTTAAAAATTTAAAATTTAAAAAGTTAAAAATTCATAAAAATATTTAATAATTAAACCGCCGCCACCACCATTACAAATGCTTAATAATATATAATAATTAAATAATATATTACTAATATTTTGTATAGACATAATATTAAAATATATACAAAAATTTCATTCCATTCTATTCTAGCATTGTTTATTGGTTTTACCAAACAAAGGAATGAGAATGACTATTCCATTCTCATTCTCATTCTCATTCTCATTCTATTTCCATTCTTATTTCATTCTTTTTTATTTTCTTATACCAAATATAGCCTAAGTGTTTTGATCGACATTTCAAAGTCTCTTTCGAGATCTTCATGGGTTATTTAATACTTCTCTCTTAAGAAATAATAATGAAGTGACTTTACTCATGAAGCTAAAAAAGAAGTTAAAGCAACTTCGTTTTTGGATTGGGCTTTTATTCATGGATTGGCACAAGACGGAAGGAACTTGAAAGCCCAACCACATGCTATCATTTTATTTGTAGCAAATTTGAGCAAACAACTACAGGCCCATTTGTTAATTTATTTGTGGTGGCTTGGAAGTATTTCTTGGTTGTCTTAAGCATTTTTAGCTTCCATTTGACCATAAAAAGTATTTCAAGATAACAAGAGAGGAAGGTCCTGTACGTTTTTGGGCCGAAGTAGTTTTTTGTTTTTTGGGTACAAGCGAAGCTGAAGCCAGGGGAGAGAGGCAAAGCTAGAACCTCCTCGGATAATGAGCTGAGAAACTAAGTCTTCAACCATGGGTCTATCATGTTTGCTGTTGAATCAATTTTACAATGCTTGTTTATAAGCACCTAAAAAAGCACTTCACTAGAGGTCATGCTGTGGCCATTGAGGAGCAGGTCATCTATAGCTAATTTCTTTCGCCAATTGTTTTGGGTACCTTTTTGTTGTTTTGGGAATGGTAAGGGTTTGGGTTTGGGCCTTCCAATTGCAACTGAATTGTAGGCTTTTATACCAAAAACAGAATAGTAGGGCTTTTCAATGGTTTGCTATTCCTTTGCATTTGTTCAGTTGTGGAGTTAAAAAAAAAAAAAAAAAAAAAACCCATCAAAGCTCTCTCTCATGTGTTGCCAACTCCATTACGATCTCGAGATAATTGTAATCGACGGCCAACTCTATTATCAAAGCAGTAATAACTTTACCAAAACTATTTTGACAATAGCCGTGGGCATGGTTTTCCTAGCGAAATAATAATTGTTTATCTTTTCTTTATTTTATTTTTTTTCTATCGCGTGCATCGATCTGACGTATCCACTGATGTTGTGATAATCTTTTTAACCAGAATGGAATCTAGACCCTTCTTGAGGTAATTTATTTTTCTTCAAAGACAGGGCAGGTCATAGAAGGGTTTTTTCCCAAACAATGAAATTTGAAAAAGTATTTTTCAAAATAATAAAAGTTAAAACCTTATTCTCAATCTAAGGTAAAACGCAACCTAAGAACGCGTTTTCTCAGAAAATGCAACCTAAGGTTACGTTTTCTACTTTTTCGCCCGTGACCGAATTTTTTAAAAAACAGAGATTGGTGAATTTTTTTTCAGAGTTTAGTTGCGTTTTCTGATAAGATGCAACTAAGAGTTGTGTTTTCTTGTTTTGTACATTGACTGTTGCTTGCTTTATGTTCTTAAAATAACACAACTAAGAAAACACAATGCTTTATGTTCTTATATTGACTGTTGGTTGCTTTATCAAGAGTGTTAGCTCCTCTTCGTCCTCAACAAAATTGCCTACCTCCTCTCTCTCTCGCTCTCTCTATCCGAATTCTTCTCTCCTCTCTCTCTCTCTATCAGCCACTTCTCTCATTTCTCTTCCTTCTTCTCCTCCACTTCTCTAGTTTCTCTTCCCATCTATATCTGTGGTTAGTTTTTCTCTCTTTCTCTCATTTTGTCTCGTTTCTTTTTACCAGATAAAATAATAGTTTATAGATTACTAACTCTGTATTATTTTTTTGTAGTCATATTTGTTGCTTGTGTTACTTCGAGAAAGACCTCCGTTATTTTGCAAAAAACAGGTTAGTTGGTCATTTACATTGGTAAAATAATTCATTTATTTATGTTAGTAAGTTAGATATTACTTGTGTTGCACCATATTGATTATTTGTTATTAATGTTACTCTATTGGTTCACTAAACTTTGATATAGTTTTTACATTTTTTGATTAAACATGTATGAGAAAATTAATTATATTAAAAAACGCATTATTAATTAGTAATAAAATATTATAATACGCTAAAAATATTTATTAGAAAAATAATTACGAAATTACTATAAAATATAATTTTTTGACTAAAAATTGAAGGAAATAAATTTTTTACGAAATTGGTTAACCCAAAAATAATTTATATGAAATAAAATACTTTTTGAAGTTCCCAAATACTTTCCGGGTTATAGGATCCCAAAAACAACTAAAGTAATAATTTTTTTTAGTTCAATATGTATGAGTAAACTATTTAGTTCAATATGTATGAGTAAAATATTTAAATTAAAAAATATGTTATGAATTAGTAATAAAATATTGTAATATGATAAAAGAATTTATTAGGAAAATAATTACGAAAGTACTATAAAATATGAGTAATAAAAAAAAAGATTATAGGATCCCCAAAAAATACTAAACTAATAAATTTTGTTAGTTAAATATGTATGAGTAAAATGATTATATTAACAAATATGTTATTAATTAGTAAGAAAATATTATAATATGCTAAAAATATTTATTCGAAAAATAATTACGAAATTATTATAAAATATAATTTTTTGACTAAAAATTGAAGGAAATAATTTTTTTACGAAATTTGTTAACCTAAAAATAATTTGTATAAAATAAAATACTTTTTGAAGTTCCCAAATACTTTTCGGTTTATAGGATCCAAAAAACAACTAAAGTAATAAATTTTTTAGTTCAATATGTATGAGTAAAATAATTAAACTAAAAAATATGTTATGAATTAGTAATAAAATATTGTAAAATAATAAAAGAATTTTTTAGGAAAATAATTACGAAAGTACTATAAAATATGAGTAATTAAAAAAAAGATTATAGGATCCAAAAAAAAAAAAATACTAAACTAATAAATTTTTTTAGTTAAATATGTATGAGTAAAATGATTATATTAAAAAATATGTTATTAATTAGTAAGAAAATATTATAATATGCTAAAAATATTTATTAGAAAACTAATTATGAAATTACTATAAAATATAATTTTTTGACTATAAATTGAAGGAAATAATTTTTTTACGAAATTGGTTAACCCAAAAATAATTTATATGAAATAAAATACTTTTTGAAGTTCCCAAATACTTTTCGGGTTATAGGATCCAAAAAAAAAACTAAAGTAATAAATTTTTTTAGTTCAATATGTATGAGTAAAATATTTAAATTAAAAAATATGTTATGAATTAGTAATAAAGTATTGTAATATGATAAAATAATTTATTAGGAAAATAATTACGAAAGTACTATAAAATATGAGTAATAAAAAAAAAGATTATAGGATCCCAAAAAAATACTAAACTAATAAATTTTGTTAGTTAAATATGTATGAGTAAAATGATTATATTAAAAAATATGTTATTAATTAGTAAGAAAATATTATAATATGCTAAAAATATTTATCAGAAAACTAATTACAAAATTACTGTAAAATATAATTTTTTTACTATAGGATCCAAAAAAAAACTAAACTAATAAATTTTATTGGTTAAATATGTATGAGTAAAATAATTAAATGAAAACATATGTTATTAATTAGTAATAAAATATTGTAATATATGATAAAAGAATTCATTAGGAAAATAATTACGAAAGTACTATAAAATATGAGTAATAAAAAAAATATTATAGGATCCAAAAAAAAATACTAGATTAATAAATTTTTTTAGTTAAACATGTATGAGTAAAAATAATTATATTAAAAAATATGTTATTAATTAGTAATAAAATATTATAATATGCTAAAAATATTTATTAGAAAAAACGAGTTAGTAGTTTCAATTTGTTTAATAATTTTTGAATATGTAGTAATTTTCAGTAAATAAATGTATGAATAAAATGAAAAAAACCAAGTTACTATTAGAAATATTAAAACTATAAATAGTAGACAGTCGATATAAATAATTTTTAGGATGCCATGGTAATTACTAATGAAATGGCTGGAATAATTATGAATCTGTTTAATTATTGTTTAATAGGCACAAGAATGGATGAAACAACGACCATGTTTGTAAGCATCCCATTTTTAACTGCTCGGCAGTCTATACTCCATATGAACTTGTTTTCAAGTCATTGTGGGCATATTCTTGTCGAAACCAACTCTCTAGGTCCAAATCCCGTTTGTCCATCGCCTCACGGGCCCACCAGGCCCAAATAGAGGCAAAATGACCAAAATGCCCTTAGGGGCATTGTCCATTCCTTTTCAATTCCTCTCTCGAGACAGTTTATTTGTCGAGACGGTCCGAGTAGCGAAACTACTCACAACATCGTTAGAGTAGCGGAAATACTCACAAATAGGTCGATATATTGCCAACAAACCCTTGTGTCACGACGACCACCGTCAGAGTGGCGGAAACACTCAAAACCTAGGTTAACACTAGTGTCTGTTAGCCCACTTCGGTAAAAAAATGACCAAACTGCCCCTTGGACCTTTTCCGAGACTTTTCGGTCAAGATGACCATTTTGCCCTTAGGCATCCGAATACCCCGGGAACCACACCGGCTCTGGGTGTCAAACTTGTAACCTTCTGAGATTGCTTTTTATAGTATTCTCAACCTTCCTTTACCTTTCCGGATCGTTCCGAGTAAGTTTCGGCCAACCCGGTACAAAATGACCGTTTTGCCCCTAATGGGTTGTTCTCCTTTTTCGACCACACCGGCTCTGGGTATCAAACCGGTAACCTCGTGAGACTACTTTTTATAATGTTCTCAATCCCCCTTTACCTTTCCGGATCATTCCGAGTCAGCTCCGGCAAACCCGGTGTGAAATGACCGTTTTGCCCCTAGTGGGCCGGTCTCCTTTTCTGACCACGCCGGCTCTGGGAATCAAACCGGCAACCTTTGGGAACATTCTGAATAATGTTTCCAGATCCTAAGTCTTCTTCCGGAACAGTCCGAGTCTGTCCCGGCAGTTTCCCGGTCTGATTGACTGTTTCGCCCCTAAAGACCCGGTCAACCCTTCCGACACATCCTATCCTCACTTTTCAAGTCAAGTACCTTCAGGACACTATTTTAAGTGTTCCTGCTCTTTTCCGGCCTTCCGGTTCATCCCCGGTCCTCCAAAATCCTTCCCGGACTTTCCGGAGTCACTCCTAGTGAAGTCAGACTAAAGATTGCATGGTAGTCACTAGTACAGGCGCCCAAATCTAGTAAAAGATACGTTGCTTGCTAACCTTAAACCTTTCCTAATTGGTTGAAGCCAAAAAATGGCCTGACGTCGCTCCTAGTGGCGCCAATGTAAAATTTGGCCTAGCGCCACTGCAACAGGCGCTAGTGTTGTCTAACCTCTATAAATACAGAGCCTCCTCCAACGTGAAAAGGATTCGCAAACTCAACCTAAAAATCATATAATTCGATATACAGAGCTCGAGCACTTCCAAAACCCTAGCTTCCTTAGGTTTTCCAAACCCTAGCCTCTTATACACTAAACCCTAGCCTCCTATACACTCATAGACACCCTCATACACTCATACACTAACCTTCAACCCTCTTTTGAAGACTTGAAGAGTTGTAATCTGAAGTTTGAAGCTTGAAGACAACTTTTGAAGATTGAAGACGAAGATCAAGACCGAAGGCCGAAGAAAGCAAGGCGCGCAAAATAAACAAGATACAAGGTAGGTTCTCTATTTAAATTTACATACTCCCCCCTCTTTCTTCTCTCTCCAACCCACTTGGGTTTTCTCTATTTTAATCCCCCATCTCTTTCCCCCCTTTTCTTTGCATGCTTGAAACAAGGGTACTCCCGGTCCATGTGTAGGATTGGACTATTGGAGAGTCACCGTGTCGGGGGCTTTCTTCTAGTCTAACCAGAGACCACGTGGGTCCAGCCCCCTTAATTATGTGGTGAAGCCTTAGCCTTGTATGTTTACGACCCCAAAATTGCATTGTGCATATCATGATCTTGCATCTTCCAAAATTCGTTTTCAAACTCGTTTTCAAAATCGTTTTCAAACTTGTTTTCAAAATTGCATCAAAATCTCTTTTTTAAAAACTTGTTTTCAAAACCACAATCCTAGGGTGATTCTAGCATTTCCATGACTAGGATTGCTTTAGGAAAGTGTTACATTTAAAGTGACCAACATGGTCCATATTTTCAACCCTTGTTGTTTTCAAAACCGCTTTCCTAAAGTGGTTTTGGCCTTCTTATGGCTAGAATCGCTTTAGGAAAGTGAAACGTTTTCATACTTTCCAAAACGCTCTCTTTAAAATTCACTTTCCAAAAACATTCCCTAAAGATCTTTCTAAAAACTCTCTTCCCAAAATCTTTCTTTTAGAAATTCCCCTCTAGGATTTTTCTTCTAAAAATCTTCGTTTCCAAAAACACTCTTTCCAAAGACTCCTCTTTAAAAATCTCTTTCCAAAAACTCTCCCTTCAAATTCATTTTCCAAAAACTTCTCCCTAGGATTTACTTCCAAAAACTCGTTTCCAAAAACGTACTTTCCAAAAATCTCTTTTCTTAAAGCCCAAGTCAAGCCCTAGAGCTAACCATTAGGAAACCCTAATTTCCTTTCAAAAAACATGGTTTTCAAACTTTGCCCCCTAAACCTAGGTTTCCAAAACCTCTTGTTTTCATATCCAAACTATACACATTTCCAAAACCTATTTTCTATGTCAAAACCATAATTTTCCAAATCTAGGGTTTCTAGAACGTCCCTTTTCCAAATCCTTTCCAAATCTTATCTTCCCTTTAGAAAATCAAATCAAATATTCCCGTTTAGGAAAATAGATCCTGTCCTCCGTTTTTGGAAACAAAATCAAACTTTCTCTTTCTTAATCCAACTCTTTCCTAATTTAAATCCGTCCTAAACTTCCACTTTCTTAAGTTTCTAAAACTTGAACATAAAAGTCTTTCCTAAATTTTAAAACTCAACTTCCACATCTTTCCTAAACTCGAACATTTCCTAATCTCAAGATTTTCTAAAACTCAAATTTTTAAAAACTTTCTAAATTGTAAAATTTTTCAAAACTTCAACATCTTTTCAAATCTAAGACTTTTCTAAACTCAAAACTTTCTTAATTCAAACATTTCCTAAATTGAAAACTTTCCTTTTTCAAAAACATTCCAAATCCAAAACCTTTCTTAAGTTGAAACTTTCCTAATTCAAAACATTTCTAAACTCCATACTTTCTTATTTCAAAACTTTCTAAACTCAAAACTTTTCAATTTTCAAAACTTCCTAATTTCAAAATCTTTCCTAAAACAACACTTTCCTAAGATGAAACTTTCTAAATTCAAAACTTTCCAATTTCCAAACTTTCTTAAATTCCAAACTTTCCTAATTTCATAACTTTCCAAAAATAAAACTTTCCTAATTCGGAACTTTTCTAAATCGGACCTTTCCTAATTCCAACCTTTCCTAAATCCAATCTTTCTTAAACTCTCGAGTCTTTCCTAAGTCTCATCTTTCTTAAGTCTAGGTTTCCTAAACCTCTATCTTTCCAAAACAAGTCTAAATCTTTCCAAGTTTTACTTTTTCAAATCAAAATTCAATCTCTTCAAGTCCAAAGTTCCCAATTCTGATTTTCAATCTTCCATTCTAAGTTCAATCTCTCAATTTTCTAATTCAATTTCCAATTCAATCTCCTTCTTCAAATCAACTCTTCTATTTTCAATCGGACTCTTGTCCAAACTACGACTAACCTGATTCCCTCAAAGGGATACGTAGGCAACCTTCATAGGTGCGGTTAGAACACTTTTCAAACTTTCAATTCCACCTTTATGGGTGCGGTCTCCACATCTTTCAAATCTCAAATTCCAATTTCAAAATTCTATTTCCAAATTTCTATTTCTATTGCTATTTCTAATTTCTCAAACTTTTCAATTTCAAATCTATTTTCAAATCAAATCAATTTCAAATCAGTCTCTTTCCAAATCTATCTTCCAACTTCTCTCTTCTATTGCACTTGCATATCATGCATCATGTTTTTCTAAACATTATTTTTCAAAGTGAATAGGGTTGAACTACAGTTAGTCGAAGACTCTCATAGGTGAATCTAGGGTAAATTGACATGTAGGAATCGAAAGGGCGAGGTAGGGTGATGGCTTAGTGCGTCTTCCTTACACGTAACCAACCTCCGAATCTAGATCACTGATTTCAAAGACCAAAAGGAGTTATTTTTCTAAAAAGGGCTAAATATTTTCCAAAGGTTGCCAAACAACCTGTTTTCTTAAAAACCCTCTCTTGAGGTGGTATTTTCAAAAACCTTCTCCAAAAACCCTAAGTGTAGTCTTCGGATTATTCTTAGTTTTTAGGTGACCTAACTCACATTAATCAAGTTAGGTGGCGACTCCAAATCTTTTTCAAAAGCCCTTTATTCAAATTTATTTTCAATTCAAACCTAGTCGCACTCATTCTTCTAGGAGGGTGAGTTCTAACAAGAGAGTACAACATTTTTCCCGCTTGTGTGAGTATTCCTCGAGTGCGAAAAATCTGGGCGCAACAATGTTGTATTGGGGTGGTGAAATAATTAAAGATCGTGATGAAGGGATTATGTACAGCATAGAATGCCAAACAATTTGCAATGTACCATTGCAATTAAAAATGTCTGAACTAGAAGATATGATAATGCTTATGATTGGCAAAGATGGATAACATGTAAGGCTGAAAATTATATGCAGATTTTCAGTTAGTAATGAAGGGGGCTCGACCAAAAATATGAGAAAGTTCTGATCAAAGATGATCGAACATTGTAAATTGCCTTACGGCTACCACAGAAAAAGCTATCAATGGAGTGCATCGAGTTGTACATTGAAGTAGAGGATATAGTAATAGATGTGGACACTGTAGCAAATCGAATGTGGGGTGATATTTAGGGATATGGCAGGATACTATCGGTTGAGGGAGATACGTCAACAGCGTGGAACTTCTTAACGATGTTGACATTGGGACAGGATACTGTTGGCTACAATGTGCCATATTCACAACAATTTAACCAATATGGTAACCTGTTTCATTTGCAAAGCACGCAATAAAGTGGTTACCAAGGTTCATTTGTTGATTATGGTATTGGGTTGAGTAGTATGTCACAACATCGACCTACCGAAGACACGGCTAGTCCTTCACAAGAGCCTTCGATGAGACATAGCCAAGGGAAGGATCTAGTGCAACATATGGTTGAATCTGGTTGCCACTCCATTCCCACACAAATTGATTTGAATGTAAGGCCTCCGGATACACAGTCGAAAAAATCTTATGAACATATAGATGTCGCTCTGTTGAACGATTCCGACGATGATGTTCAAGAAGAACAAGAGATCCCGGTTCCTTACTTTACGACATTGCCGGAGGCATATGATGCACCTGTAATTGGCAGGGATCATTTTCGCCATGGGACCGTATGGGACATGTAGAATCCCAATTTTCAAATGGGAATGCTATTCAATGACAAGGCAGCTGTAAAAAATGCATGCACAGCGTATCACTTGCACAACAATAAGGAGTATTCGGTTGTTGAATCAACTACGAAATTGTTTAAAGCGAAGTGTGCACACGATTGCCCTTGGATGATTTGTGCGTCCACCAAAAGACATGGGATGTGGGAGGTTACGCAATACAATGGGCCTCATTGTTGTTTGTACGAAATGCCAAACATGGGTCATCATAACCTAAACGCGAACTTCATTGCAGATGTTATCATGGCACAAGCAGCGGTGAGTTTAACTTTGATTCAGACTCTATCAGAATAACTAATTAGTTTTTCATAAAAGAAGTTTTTCTAAACTACTTAAAAAGTGTTATATTTGTACAGAAAGATCCTGATTGCAAGATTGCGTCCATAATGGAAGATGTCAAACAACATTACCACCACTCCGTCTCATACAAGAAAGCATGGATGACAAGAACAAAAGCCATAGAGATGGTATTTGGCAATTGAAAACAATCATTCGCAAAGCTTCCAAGATATTTGATAGTAATACAGTCAAGAAACCCTGGAACAATCCAAATGTTAGAGACCTTCAATCAAGATGTCTGTGACACGGTCGTTTTTGATCGAGTATTTTGGGCATTCGAACCATGTATTGATGGTTTCAAGCATTGTCTGCCAGTTATTTCAGTTAATGGCACCCATCTTTATGGAAAATATAAGGGTGTCATGCTTATTGTTGTGGGGTTCACTGCCAAGGGTAGAAATTTTTCCCTAGCCTTTTTCGTTGTCGAGGGTGAGGATACACGCAACTGGTCGTGGTTCATCAACTTATTGAGACACGTCGTTGTCCTTGGTAGGGAACGTGTCACCATACTATCGGACCGCCATCGGGGCCTACTAAATGCCATTAATCGAATATGGGAACATCCAAGCGATGATCAACCACCTGGCTTTCACAGGTATTGCCTTCGGCACTTTCGTAGTAACTACCACAAGAAGTACAATATGATAAAGATTAAGGACTTGGTGTGGGCTGCTAGCACAACTCATCAACTGCGAAAATTCAACACTATAATGGGACGTGAGGCTTCGAGTTTGTTTGTGAATGAAGGTGTTTTCTTGTGATTTTTTTTAGGCACCTACAATGTGTGATGAGCATATATATACGGACTCTTGTTATCAGGGTATGCAGCAAAAAGCTTAATGCTGAACTACAAATGAGAATGCGTGTTCCACCTGCCCTAGCACCACTGCAGCTAGGTCCATCTATTTCCTTTTCTTTTGCACAGCTTTCTGAGCAACCAAACAGGGCAATACACTGCGTTTGGATGGAGGGGAGGAGAAGTGAAGCTGATTGAGAAACTAGACTAGCCAAAACCTTTTTTTTCCCCTCTAAATTCTTGCCGTCAAAATTTGAAAAATATGCTTGAAGAGTCGAAATCTCATAAATCCCTTTTTTTTTTTTTTTCGCATTTCTGTATTTTTGGTGGAAATGGAGTAATACATTATGGTTTGGAAAAAAGCTATCCTATTCGATCTTATCGTTACACACATTGGTCAAAGGCGAGGCCTTTTGTTTGTAGAATTTTTTTATTGATTAGACGGACCAAGTAATGAAGAATTTGTGAGAAGAGCCACAAGCTCCCCCTCATGATACTTTTTGGGTGGGGGAGAGAAGGGAAAGAGGGTACGAGGAAAAAATATATATTTTTTTGGTTTTATAAATAAAAATAAAAATAAAGTGAAAAAAAAGAAGAGAAAAAGTGTTTTAAAATTTTTTTTTAACTTTTTACTCTCCTTTTCTAAGTTCCAAACAAGCTGTTATGATTTTACCTAAATTAACTTGTACTTGTACATATTCTTAAAAAAAATCCTAATTTTATTCCTTGATAAAATTAGACAAACTTGTCCAAAGAATAAAAGAATTAAGAAGATAAGTGAACCTTGTTATAATGAACTAATGGGGGAAGATATTACTAAGTGGACATTTGTTCACAATGGTGGCAATAGTTGAGGGATCAATTTAACTAACAATGCTGAGAGCTACAATAGTGCGATAGTAGGCGCACGTAACTTGCCCATCACTGCATCTGTGCAAGTCACTTACTATTGTCTTGTTGAGAGTTTTGTTATACGACGTAGTGAGATACAAGCTGACATGCAGAATGGCCATGCATACCTATTAGAAGTGCGTGAAAGATTTCAGAAGTGGAGCAAAAAAGCAGTCGGTCATACTGTCACAATTTGTAATTGGTAATATATGTTAATACCTCCATCATTAAATTGCTATTGTTTAAGATCTATCAGCAAATATATATGAAATTTCGTTCCTTGTTGTACAGGGATACGGTGTTTGTCAATGTACTGACCGGCAGGAGGGGGACTAAAGGTGGTCATCTACATGTCGTATAGCTTTTTCTGCCAAGTTGTACATGCGAAAAATGGGTTATATTTCACCTCCCTTGCTCCCACATGCTTGCTGCTGCTGCAACTGCCAGAAAGCAACCATGGTTTTTATTTGACGATCACTACACTATAGAAGCATATGCCGTTGTGTACGCGACTCCATTTGCGCCATTGTTAATGGAGGATTACTGGCCTCCTTATGAAGGGCCTACTGTCCTCCCAAACCCCCATCGCAAACGTGTAGCCCGAAAAGGTCATCCTAAACACAATAGGATTCCTACTGAAGTGGATGAATCGAGACAAACACAAACTTTGAAGTGTAGTTTATGTAAGGAGTCTGGTCATAACAAACGTCGTTGTCCAAACAGGAGAAGGGGAGGGGAACACTAGGGAATAGTACGTGTACGTAATCTATTTGTATTTGATACACGTCTTCAATATGTGTAAATTTGCAATTCTAATTATTTCGTGCATGTTTCATTCTTATCCTTATTTTGTGAATAATTATTTCGTGAATAATAAATACAAATTTACAAATGTTCTATCTATGTTAACAAATACAAATTTACTAACGTTCTATCCATGTGAATAACAAATACAAATAATTTTTTCATGAATAAGAAATACAAATTATTTCTTGAATAATTATTTCGTGCATGTTACATTCTTATACTTTTGATAAAGCATTATATATATGATTGTGAGTATATAAAACTTGTCCCATCTATGTTAACCTATCATTAAATGCTCATTGATTTTGTGTATTGCATTTTACTAATGTTTCAGAAATATCGTACGCTATGGCATCACAACGACGAGTTGGTGGACCCATCGATGGTAGTGTACTTACGTTACAGAATATTCATCGATCACAGGTTGTGTGGGACCATGGGGTAAGTTTTGTAAACTTGTACATAATATACATAATAGTTAACATTTAGTTTTTGTTACTAACTACTACCATTTTATAACGCATTCATTTTATTTGATTGCCAGTGTGAGGAGCCTATGCATTGTCATCGGGGAGACTCAGGTATATTCGATGATGTTGTAGACCCCCGCATTATTCTTTATTTGATCCATGGCGGCTTTTACGGTGTATACCACGTCGGTAAGATTCAACACGATCATGCTCTTCTCACAGCTATGGTCGAGAGATGGTAACAGGAGACATACACCTTTCACTTGCCTGTAGGAGAGGCAACAGTCACATTACAGGATGTCTCCATATTATACGGTCTTCCGGTTACTGGCAAGGCTGTTACAGGTTCGTAACTACAATTCACAATTATAATTCGTGACATTATTTAATTACACGTGTTACTTCATGACCTTATACACGTTCTTATGTCGTATCGAACAATTGAACTCCAATTTACTAACATTTTGCAGGTCTATCTGGCCCGTTGACGTCGCAGGGATGAGCCCCTATTTTTATGCAGCATTTAGGAGTTGCACTCGGGCCTAAAAATTTCAAGAAAAATTTTGTGAGGCTTAGGTGGTGAAGTGAGACATTTGGGGCACTTGCAGATGATGCTGATGAGATCACAGTGCAGCGCCATGCTCAGGCATTTATATTGAGACTCCTTGATGGGGTCATGATGCCAAATCACTCCGATACGCTGTTTATATTGACTTAAAGTTGACCCTTGTTGACTTAAGGTTAATTCTCATGTTGATTTTGATGATAACTAAACCTTGTGTTATTTTACTAATAAAACTACTTAGTGTGCAAATTAACAAAGTTCATAACTTAGACTTAAAGTTGAATCTTAAGTCTAATATATGTCAAGAAGAATGCACAACAAGTTCAAGATCAAGCAACGAATTTCAAGAACTATGCAATGAACCAAATAGAGAATTGATGCCTATCTCTACTTCAAAACAAATGTTCTACATTCGAAGAGATTGAAGGTGTTCAAATAAAGCTTCTATCAAATATATATAGATTCAATGAAGATTGATTTGCACTAGACTGAAGACTTCATCAGAATATGCAAAGATTAGTTGAGGAGGTGCAATGCTTAGTTGAAGATAAATTGGTTGTTGAAGAGTTTGAAAAATGCTCAAGAGAATATTTCATCTGGTATGCTAAGACCAATTCAAGACAATGTGATTGAAGTTGCTGAGAAGATGGCTCACAATGAATACTTGATGCCTACCTGGAATTCAAGTGAAGAATTCTTCTACAGTATAAAGGATCAATGAAGACTAGATGTATGAAGAGACTTCATCATGTCTGCAATGGTCTTAGTGAAGTGTTTTAAATGAAGAATGAAGAATTGCTAGCAAAGAAAGGAAATCAGAAATCACGCATTGAGAAGCTCTACGCAAATAAGGAAGCTTGGTATTGAAAGAGGATGTTCTACAATAATAGAAGGAGCTTTGCAACTGAAGAAGAAAAGATCAACATTGATCTAATGTAGCTCTGACAGTTTGAGAGTCAAGAGAAGATCATTATCTAATGATTGATTCAATCCAAGTTGAATGAAAGTTAACTCTGATAAGTTAAAGACATTTGATTGATCATCATACCCCAAAGAAATATTCATTGAAGATCTTATACCTATGCTAAGATGATCTGAATCATTGGAAGATAGAAAACAGAATTCTGGGTAATGAGGGGACTCATGGAAATGAAGTGTCGCCTCTTGACTACAGAAGCAAAAAGGCCTGAAGACAAATTAGACAATGTGGGGACCCATGGAAATGAAGTGTCGCCTCTTGAACACAGAAGCAAAAAGGCCTGAAGAAAAATTAGATAATGAGTGGACTCATAGAAATGATGTGTCGCCTCTTGATCTCAGAAGCAAAATGTCTGGAGACCAAATAGACAAAGAGTGGACTCATTATAATGAAGAGTCGCCTCATGGAGACAGACGCAAAGGCTTGAAGATGACATGATCAATGAGCGGACACATGAAGACGAAGAGTCACCTTTTGGTAGCAGAAGTAAAAGGCTTGAAGATTAAATGATCAATGAGCGGACACATGATAATGAAATGTCGCCTCATGATAGCAGAAGTCGAAGATGTGAAAACAGAATGAACGATGAGTTGCCTCATTGATATGAAGAGCGGACTCATGAAGTCAGTAAACATCGTCTGGCAAATGCAGAAGCAGAAAGTGTCGACTCCACAGACTTGGAGCCGACTCCCCTGATATAACGGCTAGTTTTCCTAACGTTATAACAGACTGAACGCGCATTAATGATACCCAACCACTTCTAATGGATGGAATCAATGCAAGGGTATATATACAACTTTCCAGCTGCATTTATACAATGGATTGAGGACAAAAACAAGATTAAACCTACTGATTCACTAATATACTCTGAACATTCTTCCTATTTCATTCTTGTGAGCTTTGAATGTAAAATTTACTCTTGCTAGAGAGTGTTAGTTACTTGAATAGTTTTATACACTTGTAATTGAGAGTTTAAAGAGTTCTCTTGTGAAAGCAAAACTCTTGTAAAGTTTGAGTGAAGTTTAGACAAAACCACTTGGAGATTGAAGAGCTCGGTGAGGAGTTCTTGTATAGTGAGCTGAGCACTTTCTTAATCAGCAGCCCATCTTGTAATAGGTGATTACATAGTGGAAGAAGATTTCAAGGAGGTCTTGGGGTGAGAACGTAGACCACGATTTGTGGTTGAACCTCGGTAAATCTGTGTCTCTCTTCTATTGCTCTGTTTTCTTTGCTTCTACTGATAATATTGCATTGCACATAGATTAATCACTGCTATATTATTTAGATTAATTTTAATTAATCTTAACTTGTATTAATCTTCGAAAAACCCAATTCACTCCCCCTCTTGGGTTGCCTTTTGGACCAACAGTTTAGACCCATGTACTTACCCTTGATAGTATACCTTGATGCTTGTGGAGATTTCAGCTGGGGGAGTGCAGTCTTAGCATCATTGTACAGGGGGTTATGTCGCGCTGCACGTCCCACCTCTTCTGAGATTAGTGGCCTGCTTACACTACTACAGGTATACAAAACATTATGTTACACATGTTATTATTTAGTTTAGATGATCATACCCTTGCATATTGAGACTAAGAATCATTCACATTTAGGTATGGGAGAGATTTCCAATTATGGCGCCTATACGAAAGTCGATTTCAATTATATTTGCACAGCAGCCGCTTATTATGGGGGAACACGAGTTTCCGGGTGGACCGTTAGGGGGCAGGTGGCATGATGATTTTCTCTTGACAGACGTCTCCACGCATGTCCTCGTTGTGTATAGGGATCAGTTGGACCGACTTCGCCCCGAAAATGTGAGTTATATCTGTTGTACATTTTACATTCATTACCTTTAGGTTGTATAATTAATTGTCGTTATGTTACTCATGTTGTCTGTTTTGATTGTAGTTAGATTTCGTTACATGACAATTGATTATGTATTTTGTATTTTTTAGTTTCATTAGACCGCATACGAGCCCATTATGGACACGTTGCCCTACTACTGCTTTGCTGGGATGGAGGTTTGGAGGGCATTGGTTCCTCTCGTGTGCTTTGAAGTTGTGGAGTTATATTTATCAAATCGAGTGATGCGCCAATTCGGGATGAGACAAGACATACCGAACCATCCAAACACCAGGAGGGATTTGCATTCAGTGGATAGACGGGGGAGAATCGGAGTAGATTGGAGCGATTTTCATGCTGCGTATATAACACTCTGGTCACATAGGATGAACCGTATAGTTGATGGCGAGATTCATGATATACTTATGTCCTCCACTGATCCTTATATGACTTGGTATAGGAGCATCACTCGCCTCCATATTGGAAATCCACTAAGACACACAAATAGAGGATATTCGGGTATCGGGGGCACCATAGATACGATGGTATGTGCAGTTAAATATTAAAATATAAAAATTATATTTAGATATCGTAATAAAAGTTCATTAAATTGTTTTTCAAGCAGAAGCATGGGCAGATGTATATGATAGGGGAACACGCACTTTACATGACTTCCTTAACACGCAGTCAATGAAGGAGATCTATGAGATACAGCTTCGTGCCATGACTTTTTTATCCCTCCTACAAGAGATAGAATGTGTCCCACAGCACCGACGGCGTACCTGCGATGCCCCGCCTTCTAATTCCCCGGGAGCCAGTGTTCCACATGGCATGCGACCTCATCCCACCCCTGCACGCCGATCCACCTCTTCGATACCTTCTTTCGTTCATGGTGGATATAGTGCCAGGTACGTGACGCCTACCTATACAATTATGCCAGTCAGAGTTCCGGAATAGCCTCATATAGGCCATCCTTTCCTACTGAGGAATACTTTGGCACACATGATCCTCCCAGGACATCACATCGACGACCGACTCGACAGGTATCTCTAGTTATGTTTCAGACAAACCTCAAGTATAGTCATGATCCATTCGTAGGGAGCAGTTCTAGACAGCAATGTCATGATTTTTCCAATTACTACCCTGCATCGACTTATGGGGCTGGGCCGTCATAGGTGACTCATCATTTTCCCAGTGGCTACCCTTCATTCAGTTATGCTCCAGGGCCGTCACATATGAGTCATGATTTTTATAGTGCCTACCCAACATTGACTTATGCGCTAGGGCCGTCACATGTTCAGCACGATGATGAAGAGTTGGTAGCAGTAAGTGATGAGGATGAGTAAGCGGAGGACGAGCAGGCGAAGGTGGGTGTTGACAGAGGGTTGAGTGGTCAGGACGAGCAACAGGATGTGGCGGTTTGTAGAGGATTGAGAATTCGACAAGCTCGAACATGTCTAACAGGAGGGCGTTTTGGGTGATCAATTTTTGGGGCGTTTCATTAGTATTATCTATTATAGGTGGAATTATCTATTCTTATTGTTTATTATAAGTGGTTTTTACCCTAGGAGACATAGCATCGCATTTATTTGCATGTATTTTATATTGTACGTGGTATGACATCACTTTTAAAATTTTCTAATCATTTTGCGGGTAACTCACCAAACATACGTATACATTTAATTTTAAGACAGGTATAATAGCAAAAAATCATATAACAAGATTAATGTTTAAAATGTTGTTCAATTTTAATTTTTTAAGCATAAAACGCACTTGAGTTTTGTTCAAAATTGTCTCTCTCTCCTTTTCTCTCTCTCACTCTCTCTTTATTCTCTCATTCTCATTGTTTAATAAAAATTATACATAAAATTATAATATTTATAAAATTTTTATTATTTTTATTTTAATTTTTAAAAAATAAAATAAAAAATATGGACAGAGTTAAGTAATAAATAAAAATATTTTAGTAATCAGTGATAAAATGTTACAAAAAATGTTATAAAATAGCAAAAATTTGCAGAAAATAATTTTAAGGATAAAATAAGTAAATATTTATAAGTAAAATAAGTTTCATTAAATATATAGTTATTTTATAAAGGTAATTTGCAGTAAATAAAGTATTATAGTATTATTATTTTTGTTATTTTATAATATTTTGTCTATATTTTTATTATTACTTGATCGTGTTCATATTTTTTGCTATTAATATTTTTTAATTATTACTTA
This sequence comes from Euryodendron excelsum, assembly GCA_033060915.1. Classification (NCBI taxonomy): domain Eukaryota; kingdom Viridiplantae; phylum Streptophyta; class Magnoliopsida; order Ericales; family Pentaphylacaceae; genus Euryodendron; species Euryodendron excelsum. Next base: position 8,080,845 of record CM065377.1, read on the forward strand.
ACTTTGTTCATAATTTTTATAATTAAAATATTTTAATTATTCTTTAACTTTATTCATATTTTTTATTTTTAAAATAAAATTTTTAAAATTTTTACAAGTATTATAAATATTATGTATAATTTTTATAAAATAAAAATGATAAAATAGAGAGAATAGTAAAGAGAGAAGGAGAGATAGTAGAAGAGAGGAAGAAACAAAAAAGTAAAGAGAGAGAGAGAGAGAGAGAAAGGGAAATGTGGGGGGGGGGGGGGGGGGGGGGGGGGGGGGGGGGCTGTGCAGAGAGAGAGAGAGAGAGAAGGAGAAAAAAAGGAAAGCTTTTGGGGGGGGGGCTGGGCGGCCGAAAACGCAAGCTGTAGTTGTGTTTTCTCAGAAAACGCAACTGCAGCCTGCGTTTTTTCAGAAAATGCAACACTAGGTTGCGTTTTTAAAAGAATTTATTTTTATTTTTTACTTTTAAAAAACACAACTTTCAGTTGCATTTTCTAAGAAAACGCATCCTTAAATTACGTTTTACCTTAAATTGAAAATAAAATTTTAATTTTTATTATTTTAAAAAATATTTTTTAAAATTTAATTATTTTAAAAAAGAACCCGTCATAGAAGAGGATGAAGAAATAGCTTTCAAAGAGACAAAAAGACATTACATACAAACTTGTGATAGGGCAGGTGATAGACGAGGATGAAGAAATAGCTTTCAAAGAGAAAAAAAAGGCATTACAGACAAACTTAGAGTTCCTATCACTCGTCAAAATCAGAACACTTTGACGAAGATGTGTCCGGACTTTTAGATATTGGCAGTGTACGATCAAAACAAACAAACCAAAATTTTCCATTTGTTTGATGTAACTTCTTTATGTATGATCAAGAACAAAAAGAAAAAAAAAACCCAAAAGACCATTTGTTTGATGGAATGATACGTTTTTTCCTAATTAGAATTTATGAAAATTAATTATGTATATTTCAATAAAAATTAAATTAACCCATTCTCAAGTTGTCGCAGATAAAATAAGTATCATTGTAATTTTGTATTTATTTTTGGAATATGAGATATACAGGATTGCATTGACAATTCTGTAAGATCCACAAATCTTGCGTTTGGTTTAAAAAAAACTTACTACTAATCCCACAAAATATTATCCCATTTAAAAGTGTAGACAACGCTCTCTTATTCTAATTTTTTTATTGCCTTCCAAATAAACGTTGTATGAAAAGATTTGATTAAAAAATTTGTCCCCATGAGATGTGTTCTCGAAGGTATTAATGATTAAACTGCTCCTCTACCAAAGACAGATTAATTCAGGTCGTCCAATTTCAATCACAAACAGGGGTGTGTTGTTGTCGTCATTATATGGTCATGAAATTAATAAAGTAGTTGTTGACCAATTAATTGGCATGCCACTGGGGGGGTCTCCGCTGTGGGCACAGATCTGTAGATCATTTGTTAGTTTGTGATCAGAGTAACGATCGTGTGTGGTGATGAAGGCATCACCAACTAACTTATCATCTAGGAAAAGTTTGCCGATAAAACACTTACTCTGGTGGATTCTGTATCTTTGAGCATTCTATGGAATCTGTCTCTATCTCTCTTATCATCCTCTTCTCCTCTTGCATAACAAAAACAAAACCTACACCTATCTCTTTTTTTTTTTTCCTTCTAACCTTTTTGTTATCATTATTCATAGACATATATGTATGTATGTATGAGTGTGAGAGAGACAGAGAAGTGGTCATGGATAGGACTATAAAATAAAATAAGTTACTTGAGTTGGATCTGTGTTTGACTTGTTTTGTAATAAGTTAAAATTAAACATATTAGAAGCTCTTTAATTTCTTGAACTTTGTTTAAAATACACTAAAAAAGCTAAGCTACTCGTGCTCTACTCTTGATTAGCTAGATTACAGCTCGTTTAAGATTAGAACAAAATATAAATAAATCAAGCTTTAATACGTACTTTGAAATTAGATAAATTTTTAAATCAAACTTAAACAACCCATTATATAGATCCACTCGTTTAGAATAAAATATCAAAACAGATGCTCAAGTATAATGAACACTTGCTCAATGTTACATATTACTAATTTTCTAAACCAATTGATTTTATTATTTGAGCTATGATAAGGGTTTGGTCTAACTTTATGATTAATTGAGAAAAAAATGAGCCATATTTGTGCAGTTTGTAGTGAATGATGGCTACCGTATACATAAAATCCATAATACTGATTGGAAGATATTGCATTTGAATCCATTGAAGGGAAATAATTAAGGGTCATTGTTGATTCTTAAATGCTAGCAGCTGCTGAAAGTGGTCCATAAGCTTGGATGAAGTTTGGCCCGTAATTTACGGCACAAATATGAAAATTTCTTCTAGTTTTGGACTTTCTAACCTTGTGAAATCACCAACTTTGGGCTCTTACAAGACTTTTGTTTGACTTGTATTTTTAAAATTCATAAAGGGAGAACTAGTGTTTCTCAAATTTAAAGTCGTGTGACTCTTGTCAATTTTTTTCTAATGCAAAATTGATACATAAAAATGATTTTTTTTACTGTTTTAATGACTTGACTTTGTTAGTTAATGGCAATCATGTAAAATTCACAATTTTACAATCACTCAAATTCCATTTCAATCTTGATCCATTCCATTTTCCATGAGAGTTTAGCTTTGTATGAGTTATAATTAAATCCCCATAGCAATAGTAATAATGACAGTGACCTGTCATAAGCAAAATAAAATAAAAACGGCAGTGACCAATCTTTACAAATTTTGTTTTCTTGAGATCAAGAGAAGATTCTAAACTTTCCTTCAATGCATGTTTTGAGCTTATAAACCATTGGAGTGATTGCAATCTTTTGCAAGGAGAAAACTAATGGCAAAGGGGAATGTCCTAGTCACTTAACAAAATTATATTTTTATAGAATCTTCACGTAGAAAACTCTATCTGTGATAGTAATATTTTTGAAATTATAATTCAAAATATTGTATGTTTTTATCTATAATGAAAGGAGCATTATCAGCAACGTAATTATTTATAATGCTTGTATAAATAAATCAATAAAAGAATAAATGCTAATGTTGATATATCCGCTTCCATAAGTTCTACATTTATCCTTGCTCGAGAAATTTTTTACTGTCTTAAAACGTCATACCACTCTTACTTTTTGCATATTACAATTAATTTCTCTTATTAGGTTGGTCTCAAACACATCTCTCGGAGCCACTCGAGACTCACCTAACAAAGAAAGACCCGCTACATTATACAAGAAAAATCAAGAGTCACGTGGCACTCCAACCACAAAATAATTTCCCTCTAGCTCACTTGACTTGCATAGTATGATGACTTGCATAGTATGAAGTACGAAACCAAAGTTAATCACAAGATTCATAGCACATGAAGTACTGGACGAAAAACAAAGACTTCCCAGCATTATCCAAAAACCACCCCCTCACACACTCATCTTTGGTTCTCTCTCACCACATGGCAACTCTAGAGATACAAACACCACAACCTACCGACGCCACCACCACCGGTGATGACAACGACGACGTCTCTCCAATCGAAGAAGTCCGCCTGACCGTGACTAACACCGACGACCCGACCCTACCCGTATGGACCTTCCGGATGTGGTTCCTGGGCATCCTGTCCTGTGCTCTCCTCTCCTTCCTCAACCAATTCTTCGCTTACCGGATAGAACCACTCGTTATAACCCAAATCACCGTCCAAGTGGCTGTCCTGCCTATTGGCCACTTCTTGCATGCCGTCCTGCCGGTGGCTAAGTTCCGGATACCAGGGTTTGGGTCCAGGTTGTTTTCACTCAACCCGGGTCCTTTTAACATGAAGGAGCACGTACTCATCTCTATCTTTGCTAATGCTGGAAGTGCTTTCGGTAGTGGCTCTGCTTATGCTGTTGGCATTGTTACCGTTATCAAGGCGTTCTATCGCCGGAGTATCTCGTTTCTAGCCGGTTGGATTCTTATCATAACTACTCAGGTAGTCCAATTTCTTTTTCGAAGCATAAAATTGCCTTTTTTTTTTGTAGTAATATATTAGCAAGTTTTTGTTTTGGGTGATTTTTTTTGTGGTTTCAAAGCAAAATTTCATTGTTTCCAAATATTGGAATACCGAAAAAAGGGTAATTTGGCCATCAGTGTACACTGGTGGGATGTTAAAACACTTTTATGGACCATGGTCAGCTTGGAAGTGCTTTTCTTGCTTTGTGAAAGCAGAAAGAAAAAGGTGGTACTGTGTTGTGCAGATAACAATGGTGGGTATTGCAGGTTTTGGGATATGGTTGGGCAGGGCTGTTAAGGAAGTACGTGGTGGAACCAGCCCACATGTGGTGGCCCAGCACCCTCGTTCAGGTCTCACTTTTCCGGTAAGCCTCCCCCGGCTCTGTCCTCCGACCACCAATTTGCTCCTCATCCATACGTTCACAGACACATGCACACATGCGTGTGTACGTATGCATATATGTATATATATATAAGAAAATGTTATTCTTACAAAAATAAATTTATATAAAATTTATATACAAAATATTATATAATAGTAATTGTTTTGTAATAAAAATAATTATAATAGGTATTTATTTTGAAATGGTAGGTACATATCATTTTTTATGAATTATATATATACATGTATTTTGATATTTGAATATCGTTTCATCTGATCGGTGGCTCTTTTCCACTGGGTTTTCACCATTCAGTACTATTTTGTTCCCCACCATCCCACCTAATTATTGCTCTTTCTTTTTTTTTTTTTTTTTTTTTTCATGCTGTGCTGTCCGAGTCCCAGTTGGGCCAACTTTGCCAATAAGTCTTACCACCATATGCTTTCAAATAATTGACGATTGCGTGTGTATATATATATATATATGCATATATATACTATTTCAAAGCAAAGCAATGATCGTAACCAATATAACTCACTTATGGGACCTGAATTTTGTTAGTGTATGGGGTCAACATGGCAGCTCCGTTCTATTTTCACAACTCATTAGCAGCTTCCATTTGTCCCTCCAACCAGACATGTCAATGATGTCATGTAACTTAGTCAATTAACAGTTTTCAAGTAAATCTAGGACTGAGTCAACTAGCTTAGAGATCTCATAATATTTCGGCAAAAGAAACTAGTTGTAAATGGAACAAGGTACCATTTTGATCATTTTTTTCCTTTTTTTTTTTCTTTTCCGATGAGAACTTTGAAAAACACAATTGTTTCAATTTGCCGTGAATCTAGAAAGATTTTCAACCTTAACTGATGATGGTTATGGACAGAGATGGGAAATTTGACTTTCCCTAACCCTCTTGTAACTATCCCATTTTTCTTTTAAGATATAGTTTCACAAAGCATGGTGGGCCATGCATGTCTCGCTAGCTATATATGTCAAAGTATTATATCAGTAATCACTGAAAGCATCGATTAAACTCACAATTAAGTAGCATGGGACTACATTTCAAGCCATATGAATGGTCCCCCTGCGCATAAAGGTGATATTAGACCCCTCGATTAATCTCCACACCATAAATCACCGAAAAAGACAAGCAAAATCACTGAATTAGGTGATGAGGATGAGGATTGCATTACCAATATCACTAAAGAGAAAATGTTTAATCTGGATTTTGCAGGGCTTTGCATGAAAAAGACGAGGAACGCATTTCAAGGGCAAAGTTCTTCCTAATTGCACTAGCTTGCAGCCTTTGCTGGTATCTGGTCCCAGGTTACCTCTTCTCAACCCTCACAAGCATCTCATGGGTCTGCTGGGCTTTCTCCAAATCAGTCACCGCCCAGCAGATTGGATCAGGCATGAAGGGCCTTGGACTCGGAGCCGTAACACTTGACTGGTCTGCTGTTGCATCCTTCTCGTTCAGCCCCCTCATATGCCCTTTCTTTGCCATTGTCAATGTCTTCTTCGGCTATACCTTGATCGTCTACATTGTGATGCCCATAGCCTACTGGGGCCTAGACTTATATGGTGCTCGTAGATTTCCCATTTTCTCCTCACACTTGTTCACAAAGCACGGTCAGAAGTATAACATATCAGCTATAGTGAATGACAAGTTTGAGATAGATTTAGTTCAATATGAGGAGCAAGGAAGGATACATCTAAGCCTGTTTTTCGCTTTCACTTACGGATTTGGTTTCGCTACAATCGCATCCACTCTTACACATGTGGGCTTCTTCTATGGAAGGTAAAATTTTCTTTCTTCAAAGATGCCCTTGGATATGATATTACTATCAACATAAAGACATGAATATGTCGTGAAAACTACTTTTTTTCTTAGTTTAATGAGTTTGAACTTAGATCAAATTGCCTGATAGGTAGAGTTTTCTATAGGGTCAATAATTTGTATGAGTTCAAATTTTATTTTATTTTATCTGGATCGCACAAAATTAACTTGCAAACACACACATCCACACCAAGCGCCAAAAAGTCCAAATCCAAACAAGGCACAGAGAAGGGTCTAACTTTCGAAGGAGTGTAAGGCTCACTTAAGTGAAGTACAAGTTGGTAGTACGCAAGAATGATGAGAAAATATAAGAATTTATTTATTTATTTTTTGACAGGGAGGAACATACAGTATATTATCCTGCACTATACACATCTTATATTTCCTTGCGGATTTTAATCACCCCAATACTAGTAAAAACATTCAACACTTCGATAACTGTTTTTGCTTCTAACACTACAGTTATCTCCCACTGGAAAATTTATGCCCACACCCAATAAAGGCTTTTTGGATGTCACTCTTACCTAAAGGAGAGTTTTCAAAGCTGAAAACAGAATTTCACTGATTTTTGTAAACTCATGATGTTTTACATTATAAAGTGATGAAAAACAGCAGCTCAATATCCATTTTCTGTATGTTTTGAAACCTAGATAAGAAATGCACTCATGGTGATGCAATCATACTCCGCAGGGAGATCTATGAACGATTCCGCGCATCATACGAGGGTAAGGAGGATATCCATACAAGATTGATGAAGAAATACAAGGACATACCTTCCTGGTGGTTTTACATGTTGCTTGGAGTGACCCTTGCAGTCTCTCTTGTGCTCTGCATTCTCTTGAACAATCAGGTTCAGATGCCATGGTGGGGACTCCTATTTGCTTGCGCGATCGCCTTTATTTTCACCCTTCCAATCAGCATCATAACTGCTACAACAAACCAGGTACCTGAGCAGACCCTTTTGGCCCCTTCATTTCTGTGCTTGACTTGCAGCATGAGAAGTAAATATTTGGAGTCATTCACTTCTCATCATTTACAATGCCATGCTTCACCTGCACAAACTCAACATGAAAGTGTAACACCATTTCAAGCTTCTTGGCAAAGTCAAAAAACCATTCCAGTTTCTAGAAAAATTATATTTGATGAAGCTCTAACATATAGGAGGTTACAATGGTGGAGACTTGTTTTGTCTTTAAAATCAAAGTTAAATGTTATTATGCTATTTTCTATTATCTTAAAATCCTTACAACAAATATTTTCCTTGACCTCACTGCAATATGTTTCCTGTCCCTCTAATTCTCTAATGTTTTACACAGACACCAGGGCTGAACATAATCACAGAGTATGTCATGGGTCTTATATATCCAGGAAGACCAATAGCTAATGTATGCTTCAAAACCTATGGTTACATGAGCATGGCTCAGGCTGTTTCTTTCCTCAGTGATTTCAAGCTGGGACATTACATGAAGATTCCTCCAAGGTCAATGTTCTTAGTTCAGGTACAATATATTTTTACCTACAAATCTGGCATTTACCATATATATATATATATATAATATAAATCTAAAACAGAAAGCATATATAACATGCTATATATGATCTTATACATTTGCATTCTATATTACAGTTCATAGGAACTGTTATTGCGGGTACTGTAAACATGACGGTGGCATGGTGCCTGCTTAACTCTATTGAGAACATATGCCACGATGATCTTCTTCCGCTTGACAGTCCTTGGACATGCCCTGGTGATCGGGTGTTCTTTGATGCATCCGTTATATGGGGTTTGGTAGGGCCTAAACGGATTTTCGGAAGCCTTGGAAACTACAGTAGCATGAATTGGTTCTTTCTTGGCGGCGCAGCTGGACCAATTGTTGTTTGGCTCTTCCATAAGGCATTTCCCAAGCAGTCATGGATTCCTCTGATTAACCTTCCAGTCCTTCTGGGAGCAATCGGTAGCATGCGACCAGCAACACCATTAAATTACAATGCCTGGATCATAGTTGGAACAATTTTCAATTTTTTCATCTTCCGTTACCGAAAGCAGTGGTGGCAAAGGTACAATTATATTCTATCAGCAGCTCTGGATGCAGGGGTGGCTTTCATGGGGGTGCTGCTGTACTTATTAGTTGGCATGGAGAAAAAAGGGTCGACTTGGTGGGGCAGAAGTGGTGAACATTGTGACTTGGCAACTTGTCCAACAGCTAAGGGCATAGTGGTAGATGGTTGTCCAGTGAAGTGATGAACTAATACAAGGATGTCTGTAGTAATAGGACCTTACAGTATTTCTATTTTCAAGACACTAGGAATTCATGTTTTTCGATACCCTATTCTCTTTAAAGTGTCAAAACATTATGTGCCTTGATGTATACAAGCCACTGCAATAAATTGAAAGCTCAAGACTTCTGATGGACTAGACTGCATCTTGTGTTGATTGTTCGACATTGGGATGCTTCGCAGTTCATATATAATGCTTTCAGGCCACAAGCTTAACAACCCTAGATCATAGCCATTGTGAAATAATATTTCATGTAACAAATCCTATTTCCAATATCAACTTTTTCTCTTTCTTTCGTCTTTCCTTCTGTTCATGACACTATTGTTTAGGTTTATCCATCTTTGATTACCTTTTCTGTTGTTTTCTTTGTTTGGTGGTGGTCTTCATTTTTCTTTGTTTTTTCCCCTTTTCTTCACAAAGGGGAGGGAGGTTGGAGTGTTTAAATTAATCTCCTCGGTAATTTGAGCCAGCTGGTAAGTTACTAAACAAAATCTTTGTGTTCTATCATTGGAAAATTGGTGACATTTAGTCACTTTAAGCCATAATAATTGTTGGACTCACTTAAATCCTTAGAATGAATAAGTAATTGGCTAGTGAGTCTAAATACGGTCTTATGTGAATGGTTGTGACTTTTCAAGATATTTTTTGGCTCGTGGCTGTTCAAAATAGACACTTTTTATGTCTTTTCTGAGTACTTACATTTTATAAATTCTCTGACTTCAAGATTCTGCAACTTTAAGTACTATAAGTTCTTCAATTTCTGAAATTATGGATTCTAGATTTATGTATTTCTACAAATGTGAAATACTAGTTTCTTTAGTGATTGAATTTTCGTAATTTTGTATTTCTGCAAGTGTTTTTATGTTTATCTATTTATAGTAAGTCAAATCTTTACATAGTGGGTATAACATCTATCGCATATGATATTTGTTGATTAATGGACGGATAAGCAGGCTAGTAGTGGACCCTCTGGAAAGTTATGCCTGATTGTTAGTAAATACCAATTAGAAGATATAAATTTTCTACAGAAGTTCAAGTTCATCTAAAAGTTAAAGATAAAGGTGAATCTATAACATGGTTTCAAGAATATCAAACTAGCAACTTCCAGAAATTTGATGTTTTCCTTGACTATTTCATGGGATTTGGAAGCCAAGATCCAAATTCAAAGTGATATGCAACGTTGTACGATAATAGAAATTATAACAAATAAAAGCAGAGCTACTAAAACCCATCACTCCTCAAGTTTAACTTAGAAATGTATTTGCCCACTTTATTCGTGAGACATATGATCAATCTAAAACATAAGAAAAGTTCATATTTAAGATACAAACATCAGGCATTGGTCTCAAACATAAGATCAGTAACATTTTAAACAATAATGCTAATCAAAAAAATAAGTAACAAGCAAAAAAAAAAAAAAAAAATTCATTTCGAACTACTGAACCTGTTCATACATGCGCAGACTAATGATGCAGTTCAAGATTGAACGCCAGTCAACAAATCTAATGTTTGTTTAAAACGGAATAGCGTTCATCCTAACACTTTTGAATTTCAGCTGATTGCATGGAATTGGGGCCTTGGTTTCCAATTCAAACGACTGGCGATTCATGTACTTGAATTTGTATTTGAACTTAAATTCCAAACACGCGCGAGAGCGATAAAAAACAGTTCCCTACAAAAGAAAATTTTTCTATGTTTCATGTTATTGGAAGTCTAATTCAAATTCTATCTTGCACTAGAAAAGATAGCCTCAAGAGTGTTTGGTTCCATGAAAGACAAGGACCCAATTCCAATTCCATGACTTAGTTGCTCTATGACTAGGGTTTTTTACAATCTTATTCCAATACAAGACTAGGATTTTTCAATCTGGTATTCACTTCACAAGATTTCATGTCTGAAAGTTTAGCAGAGAAGAATTCATTGTTAGTAATTTGACTGATATGTCAAAAGATCTAAGTCTGATGGAATGTGCGAGATTAATTCGCTCCACAATTAACGTTCACGGCGGCTAATCTTTCTCAACTAGGTGATTTTGTGGATCCTTCTCTTTTTAATAGATAGTTACTTTTCTCAAGTCGTCCCTCTTGGTGACTCGAATTTAAGGCGTGAAAGTTACTCTAATACCAAATATTAAAAACTTAACTAATAGGTTAAAAAATTCAAGTACAATAAAACGAATAAAATTAATTCTTATATCACATCTCCCACCAAAATAACACAACTTATATCACGTGCCATAGGTTGGTCCAACATTCACACACAGCAATGGAGATGCTCTTCTCAAGCTCAATACGAAATACGAGGTTTCCACAGCAATCTTGGCCAGAAGAAAACTTGGGACAGAATGGTACAAACCTATTGCCCTAATCAAATCAACAAAATTCACATAAAGCTAATCCTCTGAGCCCAAGAAAATCAAGAACGTATCATTCGCATTAAATGCAGGATATACGATTCAACGGTCGAAAATCAGTTGAAATAAAAATAATCCTCAACTTTCTCACTGCTCTCTTCTCAAACATGCATGGCATAAAAGCTAATAGGAAGAAATTATATTCCTCTTGAAAATAGGTATCAGACACAAAAAAATTTTAAAAATAATATTTTAATAAAAAAAATGTTGCTTAAAAAATGAGATGGGTAAGGCTATAGCACGAAAATTTATATAAATTTATTATCAGAATTGAATGACCATGATTACTTAATTGTGAAAATTTTATGTACAAATTTCATAGAAGAATAGTATACATGAAGTGATACGATTTTAGCACTTTATTAGTATACAATTTTGGGAGTATGACAGTCTCAATTTTAAGTAATTGAATCTCATTTTCCCTGATTGAATTTTATTTTTTCAAAAAGTGTCTGAATCTAAATTTTTAAGTGTCTTCTATCTAAATATCAATTACCTAAAAAATATTGAAAATAAAATAAATGATTAATTGGACCTTTATCTCACCCCTAAGTAGTAAATACTCGTACTATTCACGTATAATACTCATACATATATATAAATAATTTTTTTTATTTTTCGTCCAAATCTAAAACTTAATAAAAGATATATTTTTTTTAGTTGGACCGTGTGATACACGTATTAAATGTTTTACGTATTTATATTTATAAAAAAAAAACTCGATTAAACATTATATATAATTTTAACATATTATTAATAGAGACATAATATATAATTATAATGGTAAAATTATTGACAATTAAACTTATTTGACTTTATTAATTATAAAAAAAGCTTGTATAACTTATGATTTATGTATCTTTACTAAATATCATGTCATATATTTTTGAAATATTTTTTTAATGCTTGATATATTTAAATTATTAAAAATATCTTTATATAGTTTCTATTAATACTCAAAATATTAAATTATAAATTAAAATTGACAAATTAATCTATTTTTTTATATCAAGTAATGAAATAATAAAATTTATTTATTTATTACTTTAATATTACTATTTGTTAGTAATATATTTAAAAAATTAATATATATTAGATAAAAATATTATTTATTAAGAAATTACTTATAAATGTTATTGTATTTGTTGTCATGACTTTTTAACTCGTGTTCGTATAATACTCAAATAATTATATATTTATATTTTTTACGTTCTCTTATTTTTATATTAAATTTTATTATTATATTTAAAACAAAAATCATAATAAATTTGTACATACGTATCTTTCCTTTTTCTGGTCACCTAATATTATTTTCAATCACCTGTTATAACTATTTCCTGATGTCACAACACAAGACCAATGGCACAGCTAGTCTTTTTAAAATGACTTAAAACGTACGTTGCCATCGAAGATTATTTACAGGCAGGTGTCCAGTTGCAATAACAAATTTTTTTTTTGACTGCATCTAATCTCTGTTTCCTTTTTTCTCCTATTTATATATTCGAAACGCGCGTGTTCTTCAGATATTTTGTTCTCTCTCTTCCACCGCTTCAGCTAATCCCTGTTTCCTTTTCCTCCTATTTATATATTCGAATCGCGTGTGCGCTTCAGATATTTTCTTCTCTCTCTTCCAGCGCTCTCTCTCTCTCTAGAGCTACGAGCAATATATACATATACCTACATCCCGGATCTCCAATTTATTAGTTCCGCTCTGCTCGATACATGTATTGATAGGGCTCTCATCGTCTAGCTTTCTCTTCTGGTTTCTGTTGCTTCCAGAACTGTTCTTTCATGGCGATTGTTACTAGTCACCGTTGCGTCATTGCATCAGTCCGTTCGTAACGCTCACGCGTTGTGTATACAGTTGTTTTATGTATTTATATGTATTGTGCATATACTATAATGCATACGTGAACAATGTGTTGTTTTGCAGGCGGAAATTGATTCGTTCGCTTTTTTTGAATTGCCCACTGTTAATACTTCGACGAAGAAGCTTCAAGAAATCGGTTATCTTTGATCTTTCTCCATATTAAGGTGAACATAGAGATTTTATTTGTCCACGGTATGCTTTTCATTTTTTTTTTTTGGGATCTTGATAGACAATTCCCAGTAATTCAGCACGACTTGGGTTTTTGGGGAATGTGCTGCTTGGAGAACAGCAAATGGGGAGCAAGGTCTACTGTCGTTATATTCAGGCCAGGAGCAATTAGATAACGGTATGATTTTGCAGCAATTAATATAGCAGTATTCTGCTTCTTTCTCCTTTTCCCCCCATTCCTTCCTCAATTGACAGTGAGACATACTTTGGGACTATTTGATGGATCTTATTTTTTTTACAGCATCATACGGAAGATCCTCTGGTTTCATGACACACTAACGATGCAATTTGAAAATGCTTTTACGTAATTTTTGGGAAATATACTAAAAGTTGTAATTTCATTGAATAATAAATGGTTGAATACCTCATATCGTAACAATCTACGGTGCACTGTGGTGAGGCATCATATAGTATGTACCAGGTCTCCTAGCTTTATATTGAAATGTGGTGGCTTTATTGGGAATTTTGGGTACTGCTCAAGGTGGTACTTTGTTATCTTTATGGGCATAACAATGTAGGGTACTTATCTACCTATATATTAAGCCTAATACATACATATTGTAAGGTGCACATGTGGGTGTTAGTACCCGCCATTCACTGGATTGTGGAATCAGTGGACAAATATCTTTTTGTTTGATGACTCTGACTAGATACATGCAGATAAAACACTCAAATGGTGATTCCTTCGCCTGACTTCCTATTTATTAACCGGAATTTGTTTTTGCATATTGGTGAGATTGCAGATTTTAAGAAATTCATTATTTAATAATCAATCCAAAATATGAGTTTTTTAGCGGGAGTTTACAAATTCATAACATCACGATGACTATCATTATTATGTTGATTGATCTTATGCACTAGCCAATTCACCTGAATGAAACTGCCTAGTCTTCCAAAATGACCTGAAGTCCTCAAATCTCCCCTCTAACTCCTTACCAATGTATTCCATTGTAGTCAGAAACTTATCTTCAAAGGTGGGCCCATAGACTGCAATTCCTCTCTCTAAATCTGTGTGTGCGCGCAACCCTAACTACGGATCCTAATTTATTATGATTTAATTTTCACTTCGGATCCTAATTCTGTATATTTAAATTTGTTTAGAAAAGGGAACTTCTGGTCGAGGAAATGACATTGTGGTCGTCCGAGCTGATGAATGGGGTAAGATCGTATTCATGGCTTCTCAAGGTTTACATCAAGGGGTACTATTCCTTCTATGAGTATATACATGTTATAAACATATTTAGATACACAGATATTATATAAATGAACTTTTTTGTCTCTGGCCACTTTGACATACAAATCCACTCATAATTTAGAGTTTCTGAATCTCTCTAAAGTCGCTAGTTAAATAAGATGTTCCCATTATCGATTTTGATGAGGATGGCCGATGCAAATTGATTTCTTTTGTTTTAAATTCAGTTTTATTGTGTGCAAAATCCTTGAAAAAGTGAAAAATATATTGATATGCTCTACATTTGTTTGTAATTTTGCTTTTTTCATGAGCAATCAAATATTCCATTAAATATGCAAGAGATCTGAAAATTCACCCACATTTTCAGTTCAATTTGAAACATTGATACTATGAATTATAGACTAAAGATTCTGTTCCATATCTCTTTGTTGGTTAAGCAACTTGTGTGCCATGCTATTATTAGGTAACACTATAATAAGGTCCTTTACTTTGGCTTGTGTGTCTTACATAATAACAAGGTACCGGTTATTTTGATACTAAAAATGCTTATTATGATGAAATAAATAGATTCAATAGTTGAACTGAGAAATTAACATAATAATGATGATGCATGACATTTATTTTGCTAAAACAAAGAATTTTTGTAAGGCTTCGCAGGTTGTTACCATGGAATTCACTGAGGAGTTAAAGCTTGTGGAGAAGTGGGTGGGTGAGAGGTTAGGCATACTTCCCTTTAATCCATTGTTCTTCAAATATGTCTATTGTAGTGGTCTTTGGCCTATTCAATTCATTTGCCTTCTTTCCTGTCATCTATCTCTCGGTGACCTTGGATGAGAACAAAGTTGACAAACCAAGCTATAATACGAGCCATTTCTTCTTTAACTAATAAATAGATATGTAAATGAAGAGAAATGGCAGCGTAAATAGTAGGTGGGGATCACAACAACTGATCCATTTATCGAACTTTCAAGAAGACAGTGTATTGGATCACAATGTCTACTTTTTGGTTTTTTATAGTTCATTGAAGTTCCTTACAAATTTTGTTTACCTTTGTCAACATTCTTAGGTATTATATATACATTTTGGCAATGACCTGCAATTAGAGACATCATTTTGCTGGAGCCCTTATAAAGAAAGTGATTTGACAGCATATATGCTAGCCTCAATTAACCTTGCTTGATAATCAGTACATTATAGAAAGTCTCCGTTACTTACTATTATAATATGTCAAAACATGATAGCAATGAAGAGTCATGTGATGGTAACTTTCTTTTTATATAATTAGTTGTTCCCCATATTTGTGTCTTTCAGTATTTACATTATGCTTTTGGATGACCCACATTAGGATTCTCTCTCTCTCTCTCTCTCTTAACTGGTTTCACTTTAGTTGTTATTCTATTTAGTTCTCCTTTAATGTAAGCATGTTATAGAGATGAATATAAGGCATTAGTTCAAAAACTTTGTTGATCTTTTGGCTGATTGTAATGTGTGGTTTGATATCTATTTTCACTTTTACATTTGATAAATTTGAGTTCTAGAATGGAAAAATTATATAACTTGGAGTCTAGGTCAGTGATTTGCTTCATATTAGGTATTCATGTGTTTGAGATGTGGATTTGCAAAAAGTTTAATAATTTTTCACCACCAGAAAAAATTATATCCTTGGTATGGGTTAGTTCTGTTACAAACCTTTGTCTAGCTGAGCTGCTTTTAATTTCTTCTGGTCTATTTGTTACCTTTAACGTACTCTAAGCTATTAGCATGATTGAAGTTTAACATTGTTCTGCATAATACATAATCTTAATGGTCTTATGGTTATGGAATACTACAATTTGACTGTTATACTCATCTGGTGATGGTTTGCCATTGTGGCTCAGTTTGAAACTTCTTTTTTCTAGGAAATTTTTTTCTTTCTTTTGATTTTATTTATCGAGGAAACATTTTAATTTTAATTTTTCTATGAGTACAAAATATTCCCAGTAAGATTCAGTGCTGATAACCAATGTTCAATCGGGGTTGTTAATATTGCTGATTTTCATCTGGTCATGCAATGGCAGATGGCTTCTCGTGCTATTGGTAGGAAGTGGGGCATCTTGGCAATCTGCACACTTAGAGCTTTTTTCTTTTGATTTGCAATCACACAATTAGTTAAGATTAAGATTGAAGGCTTGCAAAACTTTGCTGTTATTGGGGAAATTCTTTATCTAATTGATAGTTTAGAGTAATAAGGGGAAATGGAAGAGCTGGCTCATTTCAGTTATTACAAACTTGATGTTGATCCGAGATTGAGAATGACTAAGCAAGTTCAATTTCTATTTTGTGCACTTAATTTATTTCAATTATGGTGTTTTTGGTGCTAAACATGTATTTTGAACATCTAACAAAATTAAAGGCTTGAACTAAAAATCAAGTGTCTTATATTTTTTACGTTAGGAAAAACACTTATTTCGTCCTAAGATAAAAGGTAAGCATTTTTAAAGATAAATTGTGCAATATTGTTAACTTTATCGATAATGCATCTATGTTTATATATAGACAATATAGAAAAGGAGGCCGCTATCGCTGTGCTCGCGACAAGTGACTCATTTTGAGTTAGCTCTAACGTTTAAAAAGTTTTTTGTTTATCGACTATTTTTTAGTTGTCTTTTTGGTTCAGTGTACATGTATTTATTTTTTTAAATAATAATCCACTTTACGTAAAATAAACTATATAAAATAATGAAATAAATATTATTATATTAAATTTATATGTAAAATCACTACACCAAAATAAGCAAAAATTAAATAACAAATATTGTGCCTGTGCCATTGTCGTTGTGATTGCAACAAGTGGCTCACTTTAAGTGCCTATTTTTTTCATCTTTATTTTCTAATTTATCTAGGTTCACTTCCCTATGCAAACAACACTTACAATTTTTTTTTTTTGGTATTAAATCACTGCAATAAAATGAGACCCTAAAGTTAAAAAAATTGTTAATCCGGTGAATTGGCCATTGTCATTGTGAGTCTTCTTTTTTATCCGTTATTTTTTAATTTATCTAGGTTCTCTTCCTTGTACAAACTAATAAGTAATTATCGAAAGTTATTATTTCTTTAGATCTTTTAAAATTTATTCTAAAATGAAATATATCCTCATTTAATAAGAATTATAAAGTCAATATAGTTAAATGGATACACAGTTAAATTTCGTAAAATAAACTACGTAAAATGTTAGATAAATATTATTATATTTATTTTATATGTGAAATCACTACAACAAAATAAGAGATGTAAAAGTTCAAAAACGAAAATATTGTGCATCGGCCATTATTGCTGTGATTGCGACAAATGGCTCAACTATTAATTCAGATACATTCTTTTTTTACTTAGACAAATGCTAAGACACATGTTAAGCATGAATCCTTTGGTTGTACAAAGTGGGGGCTCACATTTTTTATAATTTTCAATACTTTGTATAATCAGACAATGCATACTTAACTTTGTAAGATCCTTTTATTTATAATGTTGTTTATATATCTATGTAAGTGAAACATTTGAGTTCAATACGAATTCTAAAAATCAATTGGATTATCTTCTTAATTTTATCTATTATTACCTTTAAATAAATACGTTCTCGAAACTTTTGATGTTTCATGCATATATTTTTTAAACAAACTGAGTAGAAACTCATGTCATTATAAATTGATAGATAATTGCATTATAACTTAATAATTAAGGAGATAGTGAATATGCATTTCATCGAGTACATATGGCAGGGATAGACAAATATAGAATACATATAGTTAAATAATATAAAAACATTAAAAATATGACTAAAGAAACTATATGTAGTTTTTATTTGAAACCATTGTTGTTAAACAGTGGACATAAAGAGGTACTCCAACCCCGTGCATCGCATGAGCCTAAAACTAGTTATTATGTATAGGGCACTAGCTGGCGTGCCTTGCGCCGCACTCTCATTAGAAATGAGATGAATGAGCAATGATCATTATGGAATAAATGGTTCAATGAACCTAGAAGATATGCCTGCTAACTGTAAACAATTCAAATGTCAGAGGTTTAACTTTGGAGCTCAAGGGAAAGCACAACGTTAAATACATGTTTCTCTTTTCTTAGTTGTTGCACATGTGTCACTGCATTGGGATGTTTAACTTGATTAGGCTTTTGTAGTTGTGTCAAAATAGTCTCTAGGAGAGTATGAAAGTCTAAACTTTTCTAATACAAGACCCATTTTTTCTCTCTCCTGTGTCATGTTTTGTGCCCCTCTTTTCCTTTTGAAACATGAATATGATTTTTTGTATGCATATCTATACTATACTTTCTCCCTCTTGACAAGCAGTTACTTGAATCAGGTTGGGATGCACGTAATCTATTCATACAATTTCCTGTCTTATCCTTGTCTACATTTTGGTTTACTTGATTTCCCATTGAAAGAATTAAGGACAGCCTTTTCTACCAGGAAACATTAAAGTGGAAATTAAACCTGCTATAGGCTTTCTCATGAATCCTTTATTCATGATGCAGCTTCTTTGGTGATGCTGCCTTTGACGAAAATATTAGAATTTTGTGTCTGATCAATCACTGTTTTTGAATCTTTATCAATCAAACTAGTATCATTGGCTTGCCCCAGTGGTAGGGGCCTTGTGCGGCCAAGCTCATGGCTTGGGTTGTAAACCCCAGCAGGCCCCTCCCCCTTACCCTAATAAAACAAACTATAACCTATCAAAAACAGAAAAGGTATACAATGATTCTCTGTTTCAACAATGATATAAACTGTAGGCAGTTAAAATAACATCTCAGACATGCAGTTTTTTTCTTTATTACTTAACTTTACATAGATAAATTTTTTTGGTTGGTTTGATCACAATATTTCATTCTAAAGCTGGTTCAGTAGATCATGTCATACCAAATCTGATGGCCATTAGGCTTAATATTTGACTTGTAGCTTGTCTGTCTCAATGGTAAAAAGCCTGATGTCACAACGCCACAATATTGAACTGGCTAACATCCTTCCACTGTTGTCAACCTGCTTTGCTAATGCAGATGTAGCCTGGTGTGAATTTGAAGGATATAATGATGGGATCAACATAAAAAAAAGTAAGATCTGGTATCATAAATGTCGCAATTGATGTTTTAAGGCTTAAAGGTTACCCCAACTTCATTGCTTTTGCTGGTGCTTCATTCCTCTGAGGCTGTGGCTGGCTTAGCTGGAGATTGATGGGTGCATGCAAGTCATATCCTAAGAGTCCATATGAAACGTGGGTGCTTCTGTTTGCTTCATTGACACCCTCTGCTCCGTAAACCTGGGCCACAAAGCTTCTGCTTAGAACTGGCTAGAGAGCAACTTCCAACTTTTCATGTCAAAGTCGACAACGTGTATATGATTTTTTTTGATAACGGTATGATGATAGTATTTTTTTCTAGATCACATACCTTTTTATGCAGTTCTATATTCTCTTGACAGAGTAGGTTTGCCTTCTTGTGCAGCTCTATGTTTTCCTGATGAATGATGCTTCCCTGCAATAAAATCAACTGAAAATCAGCTCCTTTATGTGAGATAAACTCTTAAAACAGAATACTGAGAAATCTGGCTGTTTATCCAGAAAGACCTTCTGGTTTAGTTCTTTTATTTCATCAGTTAAAATTTGGTCCTGCAGAAAACAGTAACTGCAATAAGGATCATGCATTTAGATGGGCGAATCATGTACTTTATGAGAAACAAACTGTGTTGGATCTAAGCATACATTACCTTTTTCATACGGACACCTTTCAAACTCATTTCCAGTTGATTTTCCAGGTTTTGTAGATCTTTGACACCCAAACCAGAAAGTTCTTCTCCCAACAGGTGCCTGCATTGTTTCATTGGCCACTATTGGTGCATCCTTAAATTTTTGTACCAGCTATATTTTTATTTTTAATTTATAGGAAACCCTTTTCTTCCAGCATAACATGATATTTTTCCTACTGTTCCAAAAGACACTTTTAGTATACTTTTAACTGAGAAGCTCCGACACTTTGAGATGTGTTATACTGATATTTCGTTTTTGGAAAATGCCAAAATTTACTTAGTTGTCCTTGTTTTCTATTGTGAGTTGTCACCAGGTCTTTGTCATTTCCTTGTTTGGTGCATTTATCATCATTCTCCCTTTGATTGGTGTCATGTGGTTTATGTGATGCATCTAGGTGCGATGACTTGGCTTTCCACTGCAATGGCCTTTAATTACTATTAAGTCCTGAAACATGGCCCTTTGTGTTCCACCGCATTGGATCACCTATAAATTCATAAATACGCCATAACATTTCCTCCAATTATTGTTACATCCATAAAAAAACAACCTGGAAAATTTTCTTTTTAATGTCTTGCTTTTATTTCATATTATTCTCTTGCTAGATTTGTACAGAAAACAGGCAATAAACTAGGAGTCCTCACACTACTAAAGTGAAAAAACTGCTTAGCCTACATGACAAAATGTGGGATGACCTCGTCAGTGAATGTTTTGAACCACTATATGGAAAATCCAAACTCTGGAAAGAAATTTTGCCCCCTTCGCCTAATCTTTCTCAAGTAGTCTTCAAAAATAAATCTGTTGCTTTACATCTGACCGGAAGAAACCCTCTATAACATAACTTAATCTTCTGGTGTATAGTGACTAGATATAGGTTGCACAAGGTTAATAAAGCTCTGATAGCTAAAGGCACAATTATTTGATAGAACTCAGATCATGGGATGCCAGAATGGGGTGATTCTACATGAAATGTAGGTCTAAGTTTTAAATTTTTGCCATAGGTGCTCATTAGGAGTATGAGCTTCCAGGTTGATCGAAAAGAATATTTTGGTTTTACAGTTTCAGATGAAAAATCTTAAAGCGGAGTAGAAACTGGTAGAACTGTTTTGTTTGATCTGAATCTAAATCTCGCAAACCCCCTTAACATCTCATAAGTTATTGGAAGTATAGTCTGGGGATTAAAATAAACAGGTGAGTTTTAGTTGTTGGAGTCATGCCCATAACTCATAGAATAGACGGGTTTTCCGTTTTAGATTCCCATGGGGATACAATATCACCATCTTCAAAATTTTGTGAAGAACTTTTGAAATCCTGAGGATCATTTGCAAAGCAAGTGTATGAGTGATTGAAGTTATGACCCTAGGAGGGAGTATTCTGTGGAATGTAATCAGTTCTCTGAGTCGCCAAGTTATTTTCACCAAAAATAGCTTTTCGAAGTTTGAGAACCCTTAGGTGATATATGGTCAACCATGTAACACACAATCTTAATTTGCTCTGAGAACTCAGATGCACATTGAGATAAATGGAGAGGCACTAAGTGGTCCATTTTCATTGTTGGTTACGTAATTGCTTGCATGTCACGGATCCCCTATTTGAGCCACTTTTTTTTTTGTTTCTTGATATATTATTACATCAAGAAACAAAAAACGGCCTATACCAACTATACAAAGAATTAGTCACGAAACTCCACAAAATCGAAGAATTGAGCCACTTTTGATCTCTTAGGAGGCTTCTTTAGGTATGAAAGTACGCCCTTATTTTGTATAGGATGAAAAACTGATGGTCAAGTGGATTATAATGGCCATGGGATTCTAAATTTCTCTATAGCTAAAATAATTTTGGTGGGAAGAAGATTTTATCATCACAATTTGTTATAATTACGAACTGCTGGTGAACCTGAGAGCAGTTGCCAGGCTTTTGTGAACTTATCTGATCTCTAGATATTGACTGATTGGTGTCTGTATGTTAAGGGATGAGGCAGCTTATTAGCTTGAGTCTGTGGAGGATGAAGTTATGAAGGTGGTGTTCTGCTTGGATAGGAACAAGGTCCTAGAGTTGGTTTTGCTGTGGTTCTTTTCAGGATTGCTTGGATTTTGAACATGTTTTTGGAATTACATTTTATTGAGTTAAATGCACTAAGTCGCATTTCCTGCCCTCGTATCTATATCCAATATTTGCCCCAAATGAAAGGGATTTTCGTTTATTCCTGTGATCTTTATTATATTCTGCAAGAGTTAAAAAAGTCAAAAATTATACTGGAACGATGAAGATCATCGGCATATAGCTATACCATATTGTCTTCTCCAAATTGGAAAAACTTAATTCCTTCGGGTTTTTCAAGGGTTCTTGTCTTTAGATGATGGAGTATTATGGAGGCAACTGGAAGAAGGGTTAAGGGGCTCATACCCATTACCTTGCAGAAAGACTTCATTAGCATTGTGTACTGCACTACTTTTGACCCATTGAGTTCACTAAGAAATAACTCACATCCCTAATGAAATTGTTGATTTTCAAAAAATTACAATAATTTCTTTTGTGTTTTGGCTCTTTTGCTAGCATGGAATACTTAGAATTGACTTATGTTGCTTACCCTCTTTTGCATGCATTCTTAAATTTCAAAACCATGCGTCAGAATATAATTGGTTTTTTTTTTTTGTCATTTTAAGATCAGAAATTTATATTTCAGATGTGTTTTACGTTCCACTCAGACATATGATTTGACTACATCTTCATATAAGGTAGCTTGTAGTGGACAATTTCCAATTGATGTATTGCCACCGAGAGCTTAGAGGTGGCAGCAAATAAAATGAGGGAAAATTGTGAGACCTGGGCGGCTGCACATGGGCGGGGGCGAGATTCTGGCAGGCACGGCAGTGGCCCGGTTTCAAGGATATGTGCTGTGATCCCACATCACCTGGGGAATGAGAGAGAAAGTGCTATATATGTAGGTACTTGTATCTCCTTGATACAACGCATTTTAAAGCCATGCGGGTAAAGGCCCAAAGCGAACAATATTGTATCATGTGGATCATGGGGTCATGATAGACTGGTATTAGAGTCAATTCCAGCTGGAAGTGTGCGGATTTAGCCCAATGCGAGGATGCGTTGCCCGTTAAGGGGGTGGATTACGAGACTTTGGTGGCTGCACGTGGGTGGGGACGAGATCTTGGTAGGCTACAGCAGTGGTAGACTGGCTCAAAGGATATGTGTTGCGATCCCACATCACCTGGGGAAGGAGAAAGGAAGTGCTATATATGTAAGCACTTTTATCTTCTTGGTACAATGCATTTTAAAGCCGTGGGGGTCAAGGTCCAAAGTGGACAATATTGTATCATGTGGATCCTGAGTCGTGACAGAATGGTATCAGAGCCAATTCCAGCCAGAAGTGTGCGGATCCAGCCTAACGCGAGGACACGTTACCTGTTAGGAGGGTGGATTATGAGACCTGGGCGGCTGCACGTGTGTGGGGACGAGATCCTGACAGGCTACGGTATTGGTAGGCTAGTTCCAAGGATATGTGCTGCGATCCCACTTGCCTGGGAAGGAGAGGGAAGTGCTATATATATAAACACTTGTATCTCCTTAGTACAACACGTTTTAAAGCTGTGCGGGCCAAGGCATGGACGATGTTGTGCAATGTGAATCCTAGGTTGTGACAAAAAATATCTGGATATAGAAGATATGACCTAGGTATTGTCATATCTTAGAGCTTAGAGGTGGACTGGGTGACATAACATTGTGATATGCAATCAAGAACCTTGTCTGCACCTGTATGGATTGCCATGGATCAAGCTTAATGGTTGCAGGGAGAGGGAGAGGTCAAGGTGAATGAGGAATGCAGTTGTAATGTGAGATATGGTGATTACACTTTTAGTTGAAGATATTATGACCTAGGTATTCAGACGTGGATATAGAAGATATGACCTAGGTCTACAGACCTGGATGGAGAAGATAGAAACAACATAAATTGAGGGAAACTGTGTCAGACATGTAAAACTTGGCTATTAAGCTGCACACTATGAAGCATGGGTAAGATTCCAGAATGAATTTTACAGGATATGTACACTCCGATGGGCCATCTTATGAAAAATTAGGAGGTCATGGGAAATTATGTAGGGAAATTAAGCAGCAGATAATTTACAGCTCTAGGTCCAGATGCAAGCAATAATAAGTCAAAAGACTAAAAGTAGAGAGCATTTCAATATCATTGTGACTGATGAACATGAACATGTATTGTAACCTCTGTGTAATAATTGTGAAAAATTAAGCGATCCATTTTAAAATTCTACCCTCTCCTAGTTGTGACAAGTCCTGTCCAAGCATATTAATCACTTGTATCCATGGAAGTAGCTGACATGTCCAACATTGACATGGCTTCTTCCATAGGGAGTTTTGCTTTCTACGCAAGACCAGTGAAGTCATTATATTGCACCATAAATTTTTACATTGCCTTTACGCCAATAGATAGTAATGTTTAAGATGAATGTAATGTGACCAAACGACCTTACCTATAGCTTTCTTGCAAGTACTGCAGTTGTTGCCTCAAACTTGCTGCTTCCCTTTGCCAAAACTGGCAGGTACCAAAAAAAAAAAAAAACATAAGTTAATAATGGGCCAATAGAATTTGAAAATGCAGGACCAGCATTATTGAATAGGATTAAAAGTTTTTTAGGTAGATTTGTTGATAATATATTTACACAACTACAATTTAAATACATTGATTGATTTGAATATGTCGACCGATTTTACTTATCTCGAGGAGAATACTGAATGACCAAGCATGTTTTATGACATGAAATGTTAGGTATCTAAGAAATGATATGCTTAGAAAATGAACATGCTTGAAGTGTGGGTGTGGACACGGATGCATGTAAGAAAAGAAGGATAAAGTAAAAGATAAATACACTTATAACATGGTGAAAATAGAATCAATTGGAGATAAAATGAGAAAACAACTACTTAGATGGCTTAGTTGATTAGCAATGAATAAACCAATAACTACATTGGTATCCATATTGAGGGAAATGCTGGGATAATGGGGAGACCAAAATTGGTGTGAGCCAAGATAGTGACATACAGCACAGCAGGTTGTGGCTTGACTGATGTTAAAAGCAAAATGATGAAACAAGTTAGCTTAAATAGTTCCAATGATGCTTTGTTAGACGTGTTTGTTATGGAACATGCATCCACGTGTTATTCACACTATTGTAGATTTATAGGCTAAGTGATAGATATAGGTGTCCAAGGATGGATATATGTCCCCAGAGTGTCTAAAACGTGTCCGGTCCTTAAAAAATAAAAAATAAAAAGACATGTTTCGACGCGTGTCCAACATGTGTTAGGGATGGCAATTTAACCTAGAAGATTAGAGCCCCACATCTAATAGTACGGGTTTTTGGTTGGAATAAACAGGTTAAAGGCGAGTTACTGCACAAATAGAACTCAAAGCAAGTTTGGGCTCGTAAGGTTTACCCCACCCCGCTTCGATTATATTGTGAAATACCCTAAATGCCCTGTTTATAATTAAAAATACCCTTTAGTATATATTAGTAAGGGTTAGGGTATTAAATTTCTTTTATTTTTTATTTAGTTTATTTCTTTATTAGATTTTAATGTTTTTATCTTTTTATAATTTGCATTATTTTTTTTTGGGGGATTTTATGTGGTCAACCCATCCTAACTCGCTTAACCAGAATCTGGTTAGCTTGGGGGGGTGTGGTTTTTTTTTTTTTTTTTTTTTTTCAAGGGAGCGGGTGGAGGTTTGGTGTAAACTGGGGTAAGTGGAGAGAGGTACATCCGGCCATGGGTTTAGGGTAGGGTACTGGTAGAGGTTTCCCCATTAGTTAAGCCTAACCTGCACTGTTGCCCTCCCTAGTTACGGTCAGTTTTGCTAGGTATAATGGTGGGTGATGAAGTTTCCTTGAAAGATGTAATATGTAAGTTTAGTGGGTTAACCTTTTGCCAATGTACCCATGAGTGTAGGTTTTTCACATTCACGAAGTTTTCCTCTAACAAGTGGTATTCCTCATTCATATTGTTATCAGAATTGCACCTGACTGACCGTACCGAAGGGTCCACCAATTCAATTCAATTCAATTCAATTGTTACATGCGGCACCCATTTATTATACACGTAGCAGCCATTTAACAGTAACTTTATTAAAATTTTAAACATCCCGTCAGCCATTAAGAGCATTAAAATTTTAAGCATCCCTTCAAAATTGAGGCTGACTGGAAGTCTTGAACAAGGTACTCGATGTAGTATTAGTGGCACCCAACCACCACACATCTCTCTTTGTGTTTGTATTTTGCCACATATAATACATAAGGCAACTAACTTTATGAGTGAACAAAATATATTTAATTTTACAAAAATGGTTGAAACGATGAACCATGGACCAACGCCTTCACCAGTTGGACGTTAGGTTTGGTTCTGATAACTATGACCGTTCATTTACAAATGTAACCTTTAATTTACACTTGTGCGTGATCATGGATTATCAAGGTGGAGATTATTGGAGTCAGTCCAATGTAAAATCACTGTCGGTGGTTCCTTACCTGAATTTGTTGTATGATAATTTTATTATAAATGGTACTTGAGAAAAGCTAAAGTGTGCTTTTTAAGTTAGCCATGCATATAAGGAAGGGGAAAAAAACGAAGAGAGTAACTTTAGTGAGTGTGCTTTAGGTGAACAAGTAGCCTCCATGCACTCTCTTCCTCTCTTGTGTAGCAGCCCACGTAAAAATCCCAAATCTCATTGATTATCGGGCAGCACTATTATGTGTTAGTTTGGCACGCAACCATGGAAGCGAAGTTAGGTTGTGGAGTAGCAAGGCATTGGGGACATAGAATGAGTTGTTCGAGGGAGATATATTGTTGGGTTTCGCCATGTTATCAACTTATCTCATGGTTGGTTAAACCACAATCAATGTTATGTTATAAGATCTATAACGACAGTGGATTAACTTATTGTTTGTTTTGCTTCTTGTTGTTGCATAAATATTGGATCGCGTAAATCCTTGTATTCTTGGCTGTAGTGTGTTTGCTTTTCTTTACTTCACTTTCCTTTGTTGCAGACTTGCATGCCATCCATGATTATTCTGCATGTTTTCCTTCCTAATGGTTACATGCAGTGGCGCAGACCTATGTAGAGACCAAGGGGGGCCCCAACCCCCTTTGGATTTTAGAAATTGTACCGGACCCCATAGTTTTTGCATATTTATAGTCTAAGAAGTATGGATACGGACATGAGTGTCAGACACGATACGTGTCGGACATGCTGACACGGTAATTTTCAAAAAATATAGGATACGACACGGCAGGGACACGGCCAAAGAATATATTTTTATATTTTTTATGTGTCATATATATAAATATTTTATAAAAGAAGTGACAAATATATAAGATAACACTAACTAAAATAAAAAAATAACATATTTTACTACTTGATCGACAACAAATCATTCATAATTAGTTAATTATACTGCATAAAAAAATGACAAAGTAAACAAATGTATTAACAACAAAAAATTTGTTCCATCAAAACATAATACTATGAAGTTGTAAACTATCGAAAACATTAAAACGTTATTACACTTCATCATTATTCAACATCATCTAATATAAAATCCTTAAAGAACACACTAAACAAATTAACTATCGAAATTAGTAGCATACTTGTTTTTCTTCTTCTTCTTCATCTTCTTCATCTTTTTCGTTTTCTTCTTTTTCCTTGATCGAACAATTAGTTTTAAAATTTATAGTTGAGTCCCCCGAGGTGTCCCCAAAGTGTCTAAAATAGGACACGCATGTTCAAGCCGTGTCCGATGTAAAAATAAATAAATAAAAAATCGGACACGTAAAATGGAGTGTCCAACACGTGTTTGCAAGTGTCCCACGCGTGTCGGTGTCCGACACGAGTACGGCTCCTCCAACGGAGTGTTCGTGCTTCCTAGTTTATAGTAAAAATTAATGCTTTGGCCCCCCCTTAAGTTCTGAAAATTCTATTTATATCCCACAATTTTTTTAGTTTTTTGGATAAGAATCTGAGTCTTAGTCCCCTAAAATCCAAAAAAAAAAATTCCTTCACTCCTCAAAAGTTTCCTCAAGAAAAGAAAATTCCTGGGTTCGCCCTTGGTTAAATGGGCAAAAGGATAAAAGAGGAAGGCAAAAAGAACCTTGGTTAGGTGCCATAAGGCTGTGATTGTCTTGGATTTTAGCTAAGGATATGGCTTTACAAGGAACAAATTATAGAATAGTGATCTATGTAGATGACAATAGTTTTGTTGTTTATTACCAAAGGGCAATTGCTAAGGAATATTTCTTTTGAATGTTACATCCATGAAATCATGCCACATAACTGCATCTCCAGGATTATTGAGTTCCCTCTTTGAGAAACTAGGTATCTATTAGACAAAGATTGCACATTTATTCTATATTACTTATAGTATCAGGGAAATCCATTTTGGGCTTACTTACAGGAAGGGAAGATGGCATTGCTTGTCCAACTAGGATTATGGTTTGATTCTCCATGGATAGGCATCGAGTGATGAGAATTTTAGTATCACCTAAAACCTTCTCTAACAGAGTTCCTAAATTTCAAGCAACAAGTTCTCTGATTGTCTTGACCTTTGAGTCAGCCATGTTGTTGAGGGAACTGCATTATATGCTAGTATAGTGTGATTTGTTTTTTCTATATTGAATGTTAGCTGGATAATTACTTCCTCAGTGCCTACAAATATGCATCAAATTATTTGGAGAATGTTAAGGGTATAGGGTTGCATATTCTTGGAAGTAGTTAACAGTTATTACTTTTTAAATGCAAGTGCAGTGTTTGCTTCAACGTATCCTAGAATCAATGTTATTTTTGTTGTCATAGGTTCGAAACAAATTTTGCTATCATTCTTTTGCTTATGTTTTGTACATCGTAACCATCAAGCTCAAGCATCCCTGATTTTCTCATAGAATATGATGTACGACTTGGTTTCTTGCCATAATTTCTAAGAAATGTTGGGAATCCAGGTTGCGGTACTGTAGATAATGATGATAATGACCAAGCATATGTGTACTATATTGTACAATCAGAGATACTTTGAAACTTGATTTGCATAAGCAAGCAAGGAAATTTTATGCTTTCAGTCTTTGCATTTTCCAAATCCTTATTTCTTTTAGATATTCCCATGTCAGCCCTATGTTGCTTAATCCAATTATTAAAGATTACAGCTCTATTTTTATGCATAACCATCATTGCCTTCTATTCTCACCTTAGTTTTTGTTTCAAAGAGGTACGCCATATTAGGGGAAGCAGCTTCCCATATCGAGGAAGCATTTTTCTTGGATTTATGGGATTATGAGATATATTGTTGCATCTTTTGCTTCCTAGGTATGTGAAATTCAACATCTTTTGTCTGCTTTTCTTATCAGACTTTGGAGATTAGTTTGAAAAAGTCAAGAAGGTTTTTGCTCTTTGGAATACTTCCTTTCAAAAAACAGAATTGCATCTTGGATGCAGGTACTAGTCTAGTACCTTGGTGCCTTTTGTTTCACGCTTCAAGGAGATAGCTGCAATCATATGATGACTTATTTCAATCATGTATTCCTAACTCAAAACAGGCAACTTTTCTATTTGTGTGCAAGTCCTGGCTGAGCTTGAAGGTGCATGTGGTAAACTCTCCCCTTTTAAATCTTGATGAATGCATAATTATTCGATCATGTTTTTAGGATCTTGTACTACATGTAAAAACTGAGTATCTGTTGTGTTGAATTGTTGACCACCAACTCATTTAAAAGCTCAAGCTGTTAGAGAGAGAAACAACTTAATTATTTATTTCTTTACACGCCCCCTCACGTGTGGTCAAACTCTTAATCATAAGCAGGCCAAACACGTGGAAATATTCACTGGTAGGCGGTAAGATTTGAACTCAAGACCTTTGCCTGCTCTGATACCATGTTGAATTGTTGACCACCAACTCATCTAAAAGCTCAAGCTGTTAGAGAGAGGAGCAATTTAATTATTTATTTCTTTACATGTTGATTGGTAAATTGTTCTGCCATTTACCACTGCTATATTCTTACCTTTGGGAAGTAACCTGTATACATTCTATGTTAGCTGTCGTCACACAAGCCTCCCTCCATCTTCTGGATGAATTCCTGCAATTTAATGCTTTAAGTTGCAAGTTGCAACCTTCTAGTGCTACTGATTTGTCAAGACAAATGAACTATCTTTCGATGGAATTATGTTGAAACTTAGAAGGTGTGGATCGATCAGGAGCTGCTTCATACAATGCATTGTTTGGGACTTCTCTTCATTCTTCTGCAATTGGAAACAGCAGAGCATTAGCTCGTTGCTTTCCTTTCAGGAACAGATATTACATTGAAGACACTACTTGTGGGGCTTATCTCCAGTAGTTCACAAAAACAACCTTAGTGTAATTACTATTGAAATTATGCCATATCATATTAAAACTCCACTTGCTGCATTGGGAGATGGAGCACAATTTTAATGCTGATGTGTGCATTTTCATTGTGACTCCACCAACAATCTGATTCAGATATGTGCATCAACTTTTTTAGCAACAATGTATTCTCCTGGTAGTGCAGTTTGTTTTTATTGCTCCAATCCAAGTTGAGTTATAATGTAGGGTTGGAATTCTTTTGAGTGAGAAAAAGATGGATGGTAAAATAGTATCTTGTGTACTTTTTTGCCCCTCCTTCAAAAACTAGTTGAAATGTGGACCGAATGTGTTCATAGCTGGGTACAGCTTTGTTTTCTGGGTATCCCAGAGAAAAATGAGAAAAGAATAGTGACTAGCATTTTTGAGAACATATTTCGGTCATAAAAGTGCATACAATTGCAGGGAAAGCACTGGTTTTTGTTTACAAATAAACCAGAGGTTCCTGCAAGATAGAAAATCAGTAGCACCAGCAGAAAATATAGAAGTTTTGTTTTGCAAGCCTATTGATTGTCAAAATTGTGTTCTTAACTGTATTGCCTTACAATTGTAAGCCCGAATAAGGAGTTTGTTTTTGACTGAGCTTTCAGCTGTGGATAAACACTTTATGCTTTTCAATTTTAATTATCATTGTCTCTTCTCACTCTATATGTAGGCAACCCTTATTATGAGTTTTGTTTCACTTGATATTTGTCGTAGTGGGTCACCTCCTTGTTTATGAAACTCTATCTGTAACCAGCTATGTTACGTGGTCTCCTAATGTATGAAGTATCTTTGTTGGACACTCGATACTTGGGTATGGGTATGGGTAGGGGTATGTGTTATGTGTTATGTGTCCAACATGTGTTGCTAGACATTTACTTAACAAAATGTTTAGTAATTGTAGTTTAACATATAATTATGCATAAATCTCTTGTACTATACATGAAATGCTTTTTGACACCTTGTAAACATAATAATATTCTAGAAATTATGAAAGCATATTCAGAAAGAAAAATATTTTGAGGTGTTCTGTGTACTTGAACATGAGAATTAGATGAATCCGACACTAAGATCCAAATTTGCACCCGACATATGTATACGAGGTCACCAGTGTTTATTGCATTTTATGATTGTTCTACACTATTTTGGTAGCCAAACTGATCAAGAAACTTGATTTCTAGACCTTTTTGTTTATAATTTCTTGTACTGATTTTCTATGGCAAGCTGAAACTAAACTGATTAGTAAACTTTATTCCTAAACCTTTTTTGTCTCTAATTCGTTGCAATGATTTTCTATGCCAAGCTGGAACAAAACTGATCAATGAACTTTATTTCTAGTCCTTTTGTGTCTCTATTTTCTTGCATTGATTTTCTTTGGCAAGCTGAAATATCTAATAGATTTCAGCTGCAATAGTATCTTGATTCACTTTATCCCAAAACTTGAAACTGATTCATTTCCTTTGCTTGGCTATTTCAAGTAGTGCTGATTAATGCTGTAGAGTAAACATAATGTTGGAACATCATGGGCACAGAATGATATGCCAGGCATCAAAATATATTGCTGATTCTGGCACTGATAAGCGTGCAAGAATAAGCTCAGAAATATTGATTCTTATTTCGTTGTTCTTAGAGCTTCCATTCATATATTCCATCAAAGATAGTTCGTTTGTCTTGACTGAACAAAGTGCTTGAATGCTGCAAATCTTGCTACTCTTTGCCTAATGATACCACCAAAGAAAAGTAATAGCCATTGACTGAGTAGGCATTTCCACGAGCTTAAGGCAACAAATTTTTGGATAGATGTTTTTCTCAATGTTTAGCTATTAGAGGACTACCAATGTGAATCTCTCACTCCCCTATCATGTAGAATCCTTTCGTCTTGGTATACTAGCATCCATTTGAAGCTGTTTTTCAGGAAGAACCCACTCTTTTGTCTTTCCTTTTCTTTCTTTATTTTATTTCTATCCACAATTGCATTGCAAAAATGAGAAACATGGATTGTCACATTTGACAATCTGAGACAAAAATGTCAAAGCGACAAACAATTTCGAAGCTTTTGAACGTGGTAAGTTTGTAGCGGTATGTAGTTTTGTCACTCCACATCACTTGCTCAGAATAAGAAACTGAGTGACAGAAAATGGAAAGGAAAAAAAACCAGGTGAGGGGCACAGGCCAATTAACAAGGAAAATGATGCCTGCTGTGCATGAAATCCTTAACTGCCCTTCTTGTGGTTGAATATTTGTCCCCTTCTTTTTTTATCTTCTATGGCTCTCTTGCCTACAAGCTTAACCCTTGACAAATTGAGGGCAAAATCCACTTGCATAATGCAGTTCTAATTTCGTCTTAAACTTGAATATTTCAGGTATCAACAAAGTTTTTTAGGTCTGTTGTTTTCTTCCATGTTTTTCTCCTCAAGGAGCCTCAATTAGCATCAAGATACTCTCTTGCTGTTTAGGCCATCCTAGTATCCTTCTGCGTTAACTAGTCAAATGTTGCAACTACCATGATTTACACCTGTTCATCTATGCAAAAATCTAGTATTAGATCCCTGCTGAGATCCTTAATTTTGATATCTTTTCTGCGTAGGAGGCCCTTACAGTGGCTGATCTGCTAATGATATATAGTTTTCTGTTCTAGCCTTCTGCATCCTTTTTGCACTCTTGGTGTTCCCAATTGCAATTTAAGTTTGTGAGCTATCTGATGTGATGGAGCCTTAATGTTCCAACTGCATTATCCAGAGCTTCCTCAAATTTGTTTGGGAACTTCTGTAGGATTCGTCTGCCTTCTGAAGCTGCAAACTCCCACTGTGCAGTACCCACTTCTACCTAATTTCTACTATAAGCAGATTAGTATTTAGCTTGCCCAAGTAGTATAGATCAGAACTACTCCTGCAAGAGATTTATATGCGAAGAAGATGTCTTCTAGCTTATTTGACTGGAACCATTCTTTGTTCCGTTTTCTGTTGTCAGCCGACTCAAAGTTGCTAAGCAAGCTAATGGATATGATATATGATATGTTTTAGCTGCTAATCCTATTGTAATACTTTGAACTTTGTGTCTCTTGAAAATTTTAGTTGATAAATATTTATTAATGCACAGTCTGCAAATGAGAAAACCAAAACCGAACATAACATATCTATGTTATGTTTTTTTGTCAAGCTTAAATTTTCTGAATGGGAAGGAGTGAGTCCATCATCTCCATTCCGCATTACTCATAACCACAGAAGCAAACTGGATTGATGATTCTTAACCTGGGAACAACTGGATCATTTGGAGGAACCATTAACTGATTATGATAAAATATAAACAAGCTGGATTGGGAAGATTAAAGATCCTATGATTTTACTTATTAGACTTCATTAACTATTAAAGTGCAGGCTTCAATGAAGCAGCAAGACTAGACTTGACACAAATGAAATTCCTAGAGTAGATATGTGTTCGTTGTATTGTGAATATTGATTGTTCCAACTATATCTTGTTTGTTTCGTTTCATTCAGCGAAAATTATCTTCTATAATATTTGTGACTATGCAATTAACCAATTCCTTAACATGAAAGAATTCGAACGAAAAAATGTGCTTTCTAGCTATCACATCTAATGAATTCGCAGGTTATGAGTCTAAGACAACAATCAATGCAGTCTGGTTTATATAATTAGAAAATCAGATTTTGTGGACTACTCTTGTCAAATTTTCCAAGCACAACTTGGGGTAAAGTCCTAGAACCTTTTAAACAGCAAACAATACTCAAGTAATGGTGGACCTGTACTAGTAGTTGTAGTAGTAGGAACTTATGCTGGATCCAAACTTGCTTCGTAACGCATGGAACATTGAAATAAACAGATGATCCAAACTTAGTCTTAGTGCATGCTAGAGAAGTGAAGATGTTGTTCTTCCTTTGTTATATTAGTTGACTGATATGCTCTTTATGCTGGACTATGACCTAATCGACATAAAATTATAGTAGGATATGTAGTTTTACATATGGTGTTTATAACATAAGGTGCTGAAAGCATGATGGTGTTACATTTTCTAAAAGAGCTGGTAACTACAATTTTTGTTGGTGACTTCTTGGAATGTGAGAAATTTTTGTTTGTATTGTATTTACACTCTGTTCCAGATTATTAGTGATTAACCACTAGCAGCAGTTCACTATTCCTTGTTATGCAGCTTCATTTTTGCTAAATATTCCACACTAAGATAAATTTTCAGTGAACTAGATGGTCAGAAGGCAATGTTTTTGCCAGCTGGCAACCATTAACATTATATTATATTATATACATGAAAAGAACCAAAAAAAAAAGAAAAGGATTTGGCACCTATTTTCCTAAAGGTTTTGTTGCTATCAACAACTGTGATGTTTATTGCAAGAGGAAACAAAAATGCAATTACGGATGCAGGAAAATTTGAGGAAATTGAGGAGGATGATTTGTGGAAATTCACCTTGACATCTGAAGTAGGATCCAGCTTCACATAGAGTTCCTCTTTCAGTTTGTTGTATCGCTCAATTACAGGTTTCATGCTGATGAAAAGAATAGCAAAATCATGATTATTGTTGTGCGTCAAACATATGTCCTTCTGTGTATGTGTTCAATTGAGCTGAAGACAGGAATTCATGTGATAAGATCACCACATCCTTTAACAATAGCATCACTGACAATACGAAACTGATTCCACAATCCATGCTGAGAAAAAGGAGAGTCAACACAGTATTATCTTTGTTCTCCGCATACATGTGTTCTGCCTGTTTCTTGTGTAAGCTTACAACATCAACAGCATGTAGTATTATCTGAACATCCCTCTGGAAGGGGAATCATTATCATTACTGATAAAAGGTAAAACACATAACATACATTGTTTAGAAGCCTTTTATTCTGTCTTTTGTCACCTCAATTTTGTAGTGCAACTTACTGATATGTTTTTTGGAATTGTGTTCAACAGGGATATTAGGTTGGCAAGGTTCAAACATTGGTTTACACCCCTTCCTTCTCACATTTTTAAAACTTGGTGCAGGCCCAGGGGGGGCACGTGACAGTATAATTTCTCTGTCTTTGTGATTTATTTAATTCATTTAGCAACAATTATCTTCCTTCTTTTTCTTTTTTTTTTTCCCTGGTTGGAGAAGAGGGAGGGGGTGTGTGGGATACCAAGAACCTGTAACATGAAATGCATTTTCATCTTTATATTAGGAAGAAGACAACACATCATCTTTTGCATTTCTTAGTACTGTGATCATGATTCTTATTTTGCCTCCTTGGAACTACTATTGCAAAGCCAACTGATAAAAAAAGGTGTTTTGCACCAACCAAAATAAACGAATTAAGTAATAAAAATTAGAAAAGCAATTGTGAGACTTTTACAAGGCTTACAACTGTTGTTTATCTGTTTATCATATGGAATGTGTAAATAAGTAGCATTTTGAGGCTTTACAAGAACTGTGTAAAGTTCGTCTTTGCTGTCACTAATTATAATGATTTCATACAATCCTGAAGATTCTCACACAATAACATATAGGATTATAAAAAGGTTGTACTCAATGTGCCCGTTTCATTGCAGGATCTGCAGGAGGTAGAAGGTAAGCAGCCCAACACTCAGCTCTTTTGCGTGGAGGCTGATTGGTGTGATTGCCTAAAACTAGAGTGTTATATATGTTGCAAAAGAAGAGAGCAACAGGATGAAAAGAAAAATTGTTAACCGCTGCTCCAACATGCCAACGCTTCATTACAAAATTTCTTGCCAGTGTCAGAATAAGGGGGGATAAAGGAGGTCTTGAAATTAGCCATAAATCTAAACAAAAGATCAGAGATGCTGGAAATTTGGGGATTCTTCACAGGGGATGTGGCACGCGTGATGCCAGAGCTTCTATACTGAATTCAGCTTCTAGATTAAGTGACATGACGTTAAACACTTAATCCCTTTGATAACTTGACATTGGCACTAGATCAAACTTTTAGTTTTGTGGAATATGCTCTGCTATTATTGCTTCTCAAAATTAACCTTTCATCACTGGCCTCTATTTGAGGACATTGGTGGCAATCTGAGGGAATCTAGCCTAGGGGAACATAGACTGATCCTTGAGATGACATTAAACTAGGATATCTAGAAGTGGAATAGAAACTCTGCAACAAACACTGGTGCCAAACATACAGTAATCGGGCCATGGAGGTAGTCTTTTGGGGGCTGATTACAAGTCAGTCTTTAAAGTATTGAGACTTTGCGCTATGTTTGGATTTGGAGGGAAAGGAAAAGGAAAAGGAAAATGTAGGAAAAGAAAATGAGATGACAGAAGTTAAATTTAATTACTTATTTTTAGTGGAATAGGAAAATGTGAAGAAAATAAATAGGTATTTGTTAAAAAAATTCATAAATGAGTAGGCGTTTGAATTTTTTGTTTTTTGTTTGGTTGCCCATAAAAAATGAATGTATGCAAGACGGCAAGTAATTATGTACACCTTTCATTTTCCTTTTCTTGACTGATCTAAGATGTCAACCTGGCATTAAGGATTTCAAAAGGTCTAGCATAATGGCATTAAGGATTTCAAAAGGTCTAGCATAATGGTAGAATTTCAGGTTTTAATTGGATGTGGAATGACAAAATTTAGTACTTGTTTTGGATTGTTAACATTATCTTTGGGGAGAAATTATTTGATGCTTCAGGAGTATGGCCACGTGGTGCTTTACCTCTCACATGAGGTGGAGTCCACCACTTGTAATTTTTCATCTTTGAGACAATTAAGTTGGGTGGTTTTTAGGTAAGCATGATAAGCATGAACTAGAGGGCACAAAAGAATCAAAAAATCCAATACGAACCGCCCTCCCTCCCCTCCCAGACTTGGTTTGGTTCTAGTTTGTTAATAGTTTGGTTAGACTTGGTTTGGTTCTAGTTTGTTAATAGTTTGGTTTTGTTTTGGATTTTAAAGTGGCTAACCTAATTATCTCAGTTCGAATTTCAGATTAGCATTTCTGAGAATTGAGACTCGACATGACTCAATCCAATCTGGTATATATGTTACAAAAAGTTGTAC
Source organism: Euryodendron excelsum (assembly GCA_033060915.1). Lineage (NCBI taxonomy): Eukaryota > Viridiplantae > Streptophyta > Magnoliopsida > Ericales > Pentaphylacaceae > Euryodendron > Euryodendron excelsum. Next base: position 8,118,295 of record CM065377.1, read on the forward strand.
ATATAATTAGAATTGTGGAAGCGACTCAAACTTGGGTTGCGTTGGGTTGGATTTGTAGGATGATTATTTTGATTCTGACCTTCACATGGAGCTACAACAACGTATGCACACTTCTAGTGTGAATGCTCAAGGGAGGAAGGGATTGGACTTATAATAACATATTTAATGGTTGAAAATAGGATTGAGTAGTTTTGGTTGCACTTATTAAAATGTAAAAGTTAACAAGACGAGAGAAGATAGTCTCAAGTATAACATCTAAATTTGCAAAGTATCATAAATACTTTGCATCAGATTTGAAGTTTTGAAATTAATTTTAAGGGTTCTTTAATTTTTTTAGAAATATCCTATTTAATCTTATATCAGTTTGCATTTTCTATTTTTCATAATATTTTTATATCACGTTTTAGCTTACGTTTCTCATATTTTGCAATGACAAATATGAAACCGAAGGGAGGAAAATAATAAAAATAAACACTAACGTACAAGGATTGCTATTGTGATTTTTGTACATGTGATGTGGCTACACAAAATCAATCCCAATGATACAAATCTCCCTTGAACAACAAAAATATAGGACTTTATAGACTTTGAAAAACCAAATTCTCATCGAGTCTAGGTGTATGACTCCAACTAAGAGTGGAGAAATATGTATGTTGGTAGACTAAATTCTACAAGGAGTAAATGACTGGAGGACCAAATATTATCTATTCTAAGCATCACACTTTTGTCGCTATTCAAACCCGTGACGTCACCAAAATCGAGGAGGGTCCATGAACATTAGGCCAAAGGCCCTGGCTAGTATTATATGGTACATACTTGTAACTTTGTGGTAGTAATACACTACCCATATTTTTTATTTATTTATTATCTGTGCACAAGTAGGGAACTTACTTTACTAGGTTAAAGCTTGTTTTCCTTGAGCTTCAACTGCATCGCTTATAAGATCTCCACTTATTTCCAATATATCTATCCACTTCATTATTATTGTTGAGTTACATCTCGAATTTGGCATGCAGTTGCCACATTTATCTTCTTCAAATTCTTCAATTAGCACCACAGAAGGGTTTATTTTCAACCATTAATCATTATCATGAAAAAGTTACTTTCTAACCTGGGTGTTGATTCAACTTAATTCAGCATCTCAGGTCAAGTGATATTTCAAATGGTATTTTTATTAGAAACATTTTTTGAAATGACGCTTCTTCGTTGTATTTTTCTCCCCTTTTTGGTTATATTTCTCCCTTACAGAAAATGCATAAAAGCTAATTCAAATAGCGTTTTTAATAAAAACTTCAATTGAAATAGTTTTTCTGCTTTTTTAAAAATGCTAATTCAATTAGTGTTTTATTTGCTAACACAAAGCCCTAGCTCTCTCACCGCGATCTCATATTTCTCTCCCTTCTCTCTCAAACACTGTCTCACTCGTCTCTCTCTCTCTCTCTCTCTCTCTCTCTCTCACTCTCCTTTCTCTTGTCTCGCTCTCTTTCAGAACTCTCTCACTCTCACTCTCACCCTCCCTTCTCTCACTCTCAGAACTCTCTCACTTTGAAAACTTAAGTATCAAAGCTGAAGGAAAGGCCTCAATTATCAAAACAGAGTATTCTCAGCCACGGCAGTCTCTACCTTCTCTGTCTCTCTCTCTCTGTCTCTCTCTCTCTCTGTGTTGATCTCTCATCTCACCTCAAATATATCAAACTGACTTTGCGGATCGTCCAACTCATACTTCGACTGACAGCTCTATCAGGTTCTCTCTCCATTTCCTATATCGATTTATGTTAGTTCCGTTTATAATATTAGTGAATGATGAAATGGGATTTATGTGTATTAGCAAACAGAGTACTCCCTAGAATGTTCATCAATTGTTTGAAGCTAGGTTTTGTAGACTTCTCTGCAACTTGGAGTTTCTAATCAGATTATCTTAGCATCATTGTCACGTAACTCATGTTAAAGATGAGTGTTTTGTTTCTTTTTTAAATCTGTATACATTACTTTTGAGGAAGTTATGAAAAAGGGGTTAAGTGGCAAAGCAAAAATTTTATGGGTAACACTAGGAGGGTACATTATCAATTTGCCAATTTAGAATATTTGGCGTTCTTCCAAAGGCTGCCAAATAGCTTTTTATCTTGAGCTGTATGCTTAGATTGGTAATTGCAATTGCAATAATATTGATAAACCTTTGTAAAAAGATTGGGCAAACTAGCTCGAAATTTACTGATGAAACTGATTAAGGTAGTAGAAGGACATTTATTCATGTAAGAAATTTTAGTTCGTTTACTAACATAGCAATATCACAGCTCAATTTTTTTATTGTATTTTTTTTATAAATGAAAAGCTTCATAATTGAGTTTAAAATTGCAGGAGCAATGTAAGACATTAAGTCCTATCCTTGAGGAGTGTGCCATGGATCTCCAAAAGCTCCATCATTGGAGTCGGGGAAATTGTTTTTAAAAAGAATATAAAAAACCTCATTCGATTTTTAATCTTTAAGAATATAAGCTCCATTCTTCTATTTAAATTATTTATTTGTAATATATGTATTTGATAGTAGGCACAGCTAAATAATGACGACAATGATAATGTTTTTTTTTTTTTTTTTTAGAGAGGGGGGAAGATAGTAAAAGATCGCCAAGAAGGCATAGCCTATGATGTAAAGACTAGTGACTGCTATGACGTAGAATTGAGAAACTCATTTGTTGGGTTACGGGGAATGATCATGGCCATAATGACTGAGTATGTAGAAAATATGAATATGAAGTTCATATGTAGATACCTTTATCGACGAATTGGAGAAGTCGTGGTATATAAAAAATTACCGGTCAATGATGACATGACATTGCAAACTGTCTTAAATCTCCCTTTGAGATATACTGACTTGCATTGTGTTAAAATATACGTTGTGAAGGAGAGAAGCATAATGACCACCAGTGTCATTCGTGTAGATGTGAATTGGGAAAATATCCAGTCCTACAGCAAACTTTTGTCGCAAGGGGGGTGATGTATAGGCTGTGGAGACATTTACTGGAATGCTTACAATTGGACAGAGTAATCAAAGCGTAATACTAGAGGATGTGTCGGGGCAACGAATGTCTAATCTTTTCAGCTCAAATGAGGATTATTGGCAGGGCCAGAGTAGTTTTGAACAATTTCATGATTTTCATACTCCACCTACACCACACCTAGAATATGCTTTGGGCCAATGGGGGTATACAGAGATGGGAGGTCCCAGTGTAAGTATGGATCCCTTGAAATGGCTCAGTGGCTTAGATGAGATTGGGAGACGGGTAAATGAAGATGTTAATGTTCAGTCCGTTGAATCAGACGAAGATATTGATATTTTAATGACAAATGAAGTAAACGACGACTCTAATGACAATGAACACGAATTAGTGAACATTGTTGATTTAAATGATACTCTGGTGCCCTTTTTTACGAACCTAGATGGGATAGACGATACCATAACTAGTTAGAATTTATATGATTGTGGTCCGACATGGTCTGACATTAATCCAGAGTTTGTAAAAGGGATGGTTTTCAAAAATAAGAATGCAGTGATTTGTGTATGTAACTGGTATCACGTGAAGGAAAACAAACATTATTATGTTGTAGAAACAAATAAAAAAGTATGGAGTATCAGGTGCAGTCATGATTGTCCATGAAAATTGGGTGCGTGTTTGAAGAAGAAACATGTTTTCTTTGAGATCACGCAATACCCTCGACCGCATACATGTTTACATGGGATGGACAGTATGAATCACTGTAATCTGAATTCGACATTCATTGCATGCAAGATTATGTTCCAAGTTGCGGTAAGTTGTTATAAGTTTTCAATTTAAACTGAGACATATAAATTTATGTATTGATGCTCTTCCTTGGTAAAGTTTAAGTATTCGTTTAGTGTGGTGTACAGGAAGACCCTGGTTGGAAAATAGCATCCATAGTGGAGAATGTTAAAATCAATGCTGGTTTGATAGTGTCATATAAGAAAGTAGGGCTTGGAAGAACAAAGACCATTGCGATGGTATTTGGTGATTGGGATGAGTCATTCGAAAAACTTCCAAGGTATATGAGAATATTGGAGTTTAGGAACCCAGGCACGATTGTGATTTTACAAACACATGACATTGGACGAATGGGCGAAGTTGTACTAGATAGAATATATTGGGCATTTCGGCCATACATTGAAGACTTCAAGCACTGCCCTCTAGTAATAGGTATCGACGGTACTTATCTTTACAGAAAATACACAAGAGTTATGTTGATTGCTACGGCAAGAACAGTAAGGAATAACATTTTCCTCTTAGTTTTTGCACTAGTTTAATCAGAAAATTGTCGTGATTGGGCATGATTTATCTACAATGTTAGGCATCTTATTGTGCCAGAGCAAGAGGGAATCACTTTGATTTTTGATCGGTATGTAACCATATTGAACACTGTCACAGTCAAACGTGAATGGGAAAGACCATGACCAGGGTAACCACCTAGACTCCATAGATATTGCCTTAGACACTTTTGAAGTAATTACAAAACAAAATTTGGTAACGCTAAAGTTAAAGATCTTATATGAAAAGTTGAAAATGTCTGTCAAGTACGCAAGTTCAACGAGGTAATAAAAGCAATTAAAAAATTATCTGAGTCATTGTACAATGACTTGTGCAGGGAGGACACTAGGAAGTGTACATTGGCATATGATGGAGGTTATCGTTGGGGAGCTACAACCGCCAATGATTTAAAGTGCTTTAACATTGTATTAAGAGATGCATGAGACTTGTCCATAACTGTATGTGTTTAGGTTACCTTCTACTGCATGGTTAATACTTTCAATAAGAAATGAATGCAAAGTGAGAATGATTCAGCTAAGGGGTTGAGATACGCAAGCGAAGTACAAGGGAAGATAGAAGAGTATCAAGCTTGATCAGCGGGTCATCGCTTAACTATCTTCAATTGGTAATGTCATAAATTTTGAAAAGTGTACATAGTTATCTTGCTTATTGCTAGATTTTTATACTTCTCAATGTGTAATACAATGACTTTGTTATTATATTTTAATTACAAAGGTCAAGGTTCTGCTGAGGTTGTTACAAATCCAATAGGTACGAAAGGGAATAACAAACATGCGGTGTCTCGGAATCCTCCGTCATGTGATTTAAAAAATGGATGATCTGTCATCATCCTTGTTTGCACATGCTCGTAGTATGAGCGAAATTGGGCAAACAACCATGGCACTTAATTACTCTTTAGTATAGCATGGACATTTATACTTGCGTGTATGAAATAAGTTTTCAACCGATGGTACACGAGTATTATTAGGCAGCATATAATGGTCCTAAGGTCATACCCAGTTCGAGCTGTCGACGAGAAGTCACATCCAGACGCTCAAATACAAAACGAATCTAGAATGAAATGGATGTCTCTTGGAAACGATAAACCAATTATTGCAATATTTGTAAGGAACAAGGGCATGATAGGTGCAAATGTCCAAACCAGACTACAAAAGTTGTGTATCAGAGGGTAGTTAGCCATATGTGATGGTTTATTTGTATTTGTATCGAAAATATTAGTTAGTTGTACTTATATTTGAACTTAATCTTATTAATGCACTGCATTATTTGTATTGAAGATAATAGTTATTTATACTTGGGATATTATGAGGAGTAGTCCCTTCATTTTGTCAAAGCATGCACCTGCATAGGGTAGTCACATCCTTCACAGCCTTTATTCATCAGTATGCACATACTTCACAGCTTTTAGTAACTTCCTTCACAATCTTTTGGCAAATCTTTTACAACTTTTAGTCAGTGGTCATAAGAACTTTGTAGAAAGTAATAACATCATCTTTTATATTCATGGAGTAGTCATATCATGCACATAGCTTGGAGAGAGTAGTTACATCGTTCACAGCCTTTTGTAAGCCTTCATAGCCTTTAGTCACAGCCTGCACTTGTATATGGTAGTTACATCCTTGACAAGATTTATACAACATGCACATACTGTATAGCCTTTCGTTAGCAGTCACAAGATATTTGCAGAGAGTAATAACATCATCCTTTACATGTGAATGGTAGCACTAATTGGCATCCAAAATAAAGTCCAAATCAATGTCATTTCCCACTCACAAGGTCAGATCACGTCACATTGCCCAAGCCCCCTCTCCTCACATTAGCTCCCTTGTTATGTATGACTAGGGATCTAGGGTACTTGGCACTAAGCGATGACGAGAACTTTGACGCACATATCGACCCATTGTTAGCATAAGAGCAACATACAAAGACGCTTTTCATGCATACAGAGGGTCATGTTTTACCTGTTATGTTGTCCTAGTCTACACCTCCATATCCACCATCATACCAAGAGGCGCCATCTCAGATTATCCAGGCGAGCAGTGGGCATTTGGATGTTCCAGCGGTGGTAGCCTATAGCATTGATCCATGGGTCTTACAGGCAGATCACACATCCCATATCATTGACCTACAAGAGACTTCACAAATCTTGCACGCAGAGGCACAACTAGAGCCAGAGCTACAACCAGAGCCGTCAAGACTACGTTAGATCACATGTGTCTACAAGAGTCGCAAGTTAACGAGAGATAGGAGGCCACCCCAATGTAGTACGGGAGGTCATGTATAGTAGTTGGGGTATTTAGTTTTTTCTTTATTTTTTGTACACTGTAGGGTTTGTTATGGAAACTTTTTTAGAAGTAATTTCATATTAGGGCTTTTTGTAAAAACATATTGTTGTAACATAAATAAAGTAGAGTCATCTTGTATATGAGCCTTTGTTCTTAGGTGTCATGTCAATGCTAAAGCATGGCTTGTCCTTGAGTCTTTGCGCAAAGACTATACAAAAGGTTTGTCCTGTAACCCAATGAATTCACAATAACCATTTACTCATGCCTTGTATTGTATTACCTATATATATGTCGTGTGATTATATGAAGTGCTAAACCATACTTCTAAAGATGCCAAAACGAAAAGGATAATTTGGGATATCGTCCAGTAGTTAAGTTCCAAGCGGTGACACGGATGAAAACCAATTATCAACCATCCATATGGTGTGTACATACACGGACCTAGTCAGTAACAAATGGTATGGTCGAAAGTATTGCTTTCTTAACAAACATATCATAATGCACGATACGATGGGTTCGGTCAGCCATATCTTTATTGGCGATGCATTATCATGTTTACATAAGATTGTCGTGGGAAGATTTGTTCGATAAACGGTGTGAACAAGAGATGTATTGTCGATGGTATGGCCTCCATGTCCCCAAAGCCTGTTCAGTTAATCGGTTTGGCAGGTTATCTTATAATAAGGTTATAAAAGCGCTTGAACGCACGATTGATCAAATGCAAAGAAGGTTAGATAGATATTATTTTACAGAGCATGCGAAGAAAGAATGTGTTGATCCAACACCATAAATAATAGAAATTATTGAAGATCCATTGCTAGTTTTTGACCTAGAACTTTCAGAATTCTTAGAAGAAGAAGGTCACGATGACTATGTTAACTATCTACCTAGTAGCTTTAGTGTTGTTGGCAAACCACTATGTTATTATGAACATTGTCCATAAAGCTTGTTTTGGTTTGTAGTTCAGTATGATGTAAAATAAGTTATTATGTTTTCATGTAATATATGTGTGAGTTTAGTTTGGTTCATATTTTTCATTTTCTATTTCATGTCATATATATTCATGTTATTCAAATCCATGCTATTTCATGTATTGGCAAATCAATCGGAGTCCGAATTCATAAGTTATGCAAGCTTTCAAGATTTCAAAAATTAAGTTTTCGGAGTTAGGCCAACTCGACTGTTGGGGTACTGAAATAGGGGGGAAGGGTTCAGGGAGTGCAAAACTTGATGGGAGGCACCAGTGTGTCACGATTGACGTGTGAGAGTTGATGGCAAATCGATTGGAGTCTTGGTTCATAAGTTATGCAAGCTTTCGGGATTTCAAAACTTGAGTTTTTGGAGTTAGGCCAACTCGGCTATTGGGGTACCAAAATGGGGAGGAAGGGTTCGGGTAGTACGAAACTTGACGGGAGGCACTAGTGTGTCATGATTGATGTATGAGAGTTGACGACACGTCAATCGGAGTCTCGATTTATAAGTTATGCAAGCTTTCGGGATTTTAAAACTTAAATTTTTTGAGTTAAGCCAACTTGGCCGTTGGGGTATTGAAATAGGGAGAAAGGGTTCAGGGAAAGCAAAACTTGACAGTAGGCACCAGTGTGTCACAATTGACGTGTGGAAGTTGACGACACGTTAATTGGAGTCCCAGTTCATAAGTTATGCAAGCTTTTGGGATTTTAAAACTTAGGTTTTTGGAGTTAGGCCAACTCAGTAGTCGGGGTTCCAAAATGTGAAAGAAAGGTTCGAGGAGTGCGAAACTTGAGAAGAGGCACCAGTGTGTCACGATTGACGTGTGGAAGTTGATGGCACGTCAATTGGAGTTTCAATTCATAAGTTATGCAAGCTTTCAGAATTTCAAAACTTAAGTTTTCAGAGTTAGGCCAACTCGACCGTTGGGGTACTGAAATGGGAGGAAGGGTCTGGAAGCACTAGTGTATCACAATTGACGTGTGGGAGTTAACAGAAAGTTAATCGGAGTCCCGGTTCATAAGTTATGCAAGTTTTGGGGATTTTAAAACTTAGGCTTTCAGAGTTAGGCTAACTCGGCCATTGGGGTACCGAAATAGGGAGGAAGGGTCCGAGGAGTACGAAACTTGACGGTAGGCATTGGTGTGTCACGATTGATGTGTGAGAGTTGACAGCAAGTCAATCGGAGTTCCGGTTCATAAGTTATGCAAGTTTTTAGAATTTTAAAACTTAGGTTTTTAGAGTTAGGCCAACTCGGCCGTTGGGATACGAAAATGGGGAGGAAGGGTCTAGGGAGTGCGAAACTTGACGGGAGTTACCAGTGTATCATGATTGATGTGTAGAAGTTAATGGCACGACAATCGGAGTCCTAGTTCATAAGTTATGCAAGCGTTCAAGATTTCAAAACTTAGGTTTTCGGAGTTAGGCTAACTTAGCCGTTAGGGTACCAAAATGGAGAGGAAGGGTTTGGAGAGTGCAAAACTTGATGAGGAGTAGCGGTGTGTCACGATTGACGTGTAGGAGTTGACGACAAGTCAATCGGAGTCTTGGTTCATAAGTTATGCAAGTTAGTTCAACTGGTTTAGATGTAGAAGGTGGCAGTTGATTTATGATATAAACACTATTTCAAAAGGCGTTTTTAAGAAAGGACAAAACACTTTTTTAAAAAACATTATTTTAAAAAACGCTAATGAGAAAAGCGTTTATACATTAGTGTATTTTTACTTTTCTGTTTGACATATTACAAGAAACACATCCAAGAAAAGCCATTTCAAAAAGCATTTTTAAGAAAAATGTCATTTGAAATGATACTTAACATGACATGCTGAATTAAGTTGAATCAGCACCTAGGTTGGGAATAACTTCAATTTCTCTCTTTGTCAGGAAAATTAGCCCCCCTAGTTTTAGCCATCTTATGAGGGTTGAATATCAACTAATGTGGTGAAAATGCAGAAGGGAAGATCACCATAGAAGATAAATGTTTAGTGTTCTTAATCACCTAAAAATGATATTGCTATTGCAAGCTTTTAGCCTATCGTATATAATTCTTTTAGAAACCTTCCAATGGCTACATGCCTTTCCCTTAAAAAAGGACAATAGGTCATAGTTTTAAACTTCCACAACGCCAAATTTTTTTTTCTTAATAATACTAATGACAATAAGAGTTAAATTTTGAATAGATTCCACTAAATTCATTTGTTCTTTATTTTCTAGAAATAAATAATTTTTAATTTTTTTTTGGTTTTACTGAATCAACAATATTATGGTATATTTTGGAAATGATTTGTTGGCAATGGTAATATTGTTAATAAATTTAACATGAAGTGTCATTTAGAAATCATGAAAGAGAAAACTTAATTGTTCTTTTTAACAAACATTCAAGTTGTTCCATATACAGTCAAATATTAGAACATTTTTCTTTTCTTAACATCTATAGTTTCATATAATGCCAACAACTTGTGAATGGTCCTTGCTTTTAGGAATCGTCATGGGTTTTTTTTTGTTAAAAAATACTTTGCATTTGGAGTATAATTAAAAAAGGATAAAAATTCAAAAAATTTCAATTTAAACATTTCACTTTATGTGAAGTTTGAAAGGTGGGGGTAACTAACTAAAGAGAGGGAGGTAGTAAAAAGGAGAAGAGTTGGACAAGTAAATAGAAGGAAAAGTGAACAACATTTTTCTACAAATTATCTAAATAAATGAAAAGGAGATGAAGGTTGATGTCCTAAGAAAAAAAGAAGTTTTTGAGTTAAAAAAAAATATTAGGCTAATGTTGCCTAGAATGAGATTTATCCAATGCAAAGATTATAGAAACATGCAAGATTTGTGATTACAAAAGATTGGGGTTTGTTGTTTTTTAATCTAATTTAGCTTCTAAATGATATAACTAGTGGTTACAACTCTCAACGACAACTATTTAAGGAGTGTGGAGAGTGCAAGTTACGGCAAAAAATTAATAAAAAAATGGTCAAGGCTTTTCCTAAAGTTCAAGTTTTACAGTAAGGGAAAACAAAAAAGAGCTAGACTAAATAATAAAATTAAGATCACCAATGGAAAGAAGAAGAGTACAAAACCCCTTTAGCTTGAACCCCTCAAGGGTTTAGCTGCATTACATAAAACTCTCATCTTCATTTATTGAAGGTCAAGGAATTGAAAGATCACATAGATAGTCATAAGATGGTGGATTTATTTTACTCCACCAAATCAAAATTTTAGGGTATATATGTTTGGAACAACTTCTAATAGCTATAAATTTATGTTTGGTCAACACATGATTTATTTATTTCATTAAACTCTTGTTCATTATCCCTTTATGTGAGACCTGATCTTATTTAGCATCATACTTGACTTAAATGTATACTTAATAGTGTATGATTTCATTAATCAAGAAGCTTGATTAGCATGTTTTAATTATAGCATGCCATGCGAGGAGTAATCTATCTTAAACTTAATTAATTAGCTTAGTCCTTGATTAATTAACATAATTAATCTCAATGATTACCTTAAATTTAATGATAATTAATTATCATAAGTGTGTTTAGGTGTGGATTAGTGAATGTTGATGAAGTAAGGAGGTATTAGGTGTCCAAGTGTGTGGAAGCCAGAAAGGTGTATGCTTCATTTGCATCTTGTGTGTGTGTGTGTGTGTGTGTGTGTGTGTGTGTGTGTGTGTGTGTGTGTGTGTGTGTGTGTGTGTGTGTGTGTGTGTGAGTTTAGATACAAGTTGTATATATTGTTTGTATCAAGTCAAGTGATAAGAGAGAAGGGAGGAACTTGTGTAGTATCTTGTGTTTGGCAAAAGAGAAAATGAGATAAAAGGAGAGAAAAAGAGAAGAAAAGAAAGGAAGAAGAAGAGATTGAAGGAGGAAGTTGTGTGCTCTTGATTTGAGGTGAGGAATCTCAATTTCATGGTGTTTGCATGTGTTTTATTGATTATTGCATGTAGAAAGACCTCTCATGCCTTAGAATGGTGGAATTCAATCCAAGAGTTAGAGATCTAAAATCTTGCATTTTGTTCATGTTTTGATATTTTAAAATCTTGTTTGAAACTTTAGCATTTCATCCTAGACCTTAGAGACTTAGGGGATGGGTTGGGACCAAGAGATGTCTAAAACTCCATTTTAGTTTCATGCATTTTGAACCAAGAAGTAAGCTGATGGAAGGGGTGTGCTAGGGGCCGCCTATTGATGCAGTCGACTGGAGAAGGGCCCCAGGAGAGCGCCAAGGGTGCTCCTAGTAGCGCAGTCCTCTACAGTGGGTGCACCAATAGCGCGCACTGGAACAACCCCGGTCACTGATCAGGCGCACCTCAAGGGCGCCAGGGTGAGGGTTCCCTAGCTTTGGTATTTTATTTTGTTTTGTTTTTCTTGTCTTGTCTTGTCTTCAAGAGTTAGGACCTTGGGTTTTGAGAAGGGAGATTGTACCTATGTTTAAAGAGTTAACATTTTCGCATTGAATCTCTAATGTCATTTGAGATATCATTTCTTATATTGATGAACAATTGGCTATGATATTACAATTTCATAAATGTAATGTTGTGGTGTGTGATAGGTGCAGAGGTAACTGAAGACATTATGGTTCAACCTCAAGAGTGATTCAACCTTGCTTACACTGTAGGACGATGTGGGAGTTAAAAATATTCTTATTCCTATTGAATTGAATGTCTTATTACTATAATTGGTATTGATGTTGGATTATGAGGAGACATTGCATACAACATACATTGTGTGCACAACTTGTATTGCACGGAGAAGGTTAAGTCGATATGAGACTAACCTAAAGAATGTCATAAGGGACATTCTTATATAACTTGCCTTATCAATCTCGACATTATTATCAAAGAGGTGTGCATATGTGGTGATATCAAATATTACATTACAAGAGGCATTGCATTTCATAAGGCATTTGTCATTAGTGTTGGTGATAAGTGTATGATCAATTATCATTAAAAAATGAATTATCTATTGGTAATTGATTCGGTGTTTATCTATCATTTATGTTTTATGAGTTTGATTATCTTAGTGAGCACGTTGATATAAAGCTCACACCCACACATGTTATTTTGCAGGAATATGAGTTGATGACTAGTCCACTGCTATTAGTGTTGAGTTACTGAGCTTTAAAGAGCTCCATTAGTTGAGTCGTAGTCTTGTTCATGTTGTACATTTTGGAGGAGAATGTTTTGGAGTTTGTTTACATTTTTACATTGTATATATTTGTGAGTTTGGTTTAGTGTTTTTCTTATGCATGTATGTATGGCAATTCTATGGAATGGCTTTATAATTAATGATGTTGTTCTTTAATCCTTCATAAGATTATTATCTTTGGAATTGTTATTGGATGACGTTTGCAGGTGGGTGACCTGTGCGATCATACTCATCCTAATAAGGTTTTAATGACACCTGATTAGGAGTAGGTGTGACAGATTGGTATCGGAGCCAAGGTTTAAAACTAAGGCTACGTTATAGAGTTGGTGTTTAGAGTTGTAGTGGACTGTTGGGTGTTATTTGTGTCAGTTTAAGTTTAAGTTGGTAGGAGCACATGTGTCGTATAAATTGTGTACTTACGTTAATGTAATGCAAAGAAAGTATGGCACAAAGGGATCCGCAAAGGAAAGTCGAGGAAAAGGTGTTATCGGTTCCAATTAGGGGTAAGGACACTAGAAACAAGGTGAATAGAATATTCCGATTGGTGTTCAAAATGTGCTAGATGCAACGGATAGAGTCGCTTTGGTACAGTATGTGCCAGATGCAACGGATAGAATGCTAACGTCTTGGTATAGTATATAGAGTATCAATTGACGAGACATACGCCACATGCTAGTACTTTGCATGAGCAGTTTATGAGGCTCAATCCACCAGAGTTTACTGAGGCAATAAATCCATTAGAAGCAGAGGAATAGCTAAAGAAGCTGGAAGCAATTTTTGAGGTAATGATAGTAACTGATGAATATAAATTGTTATTGGTTGTTTATGCTAAAAGGAGAAGTTAGGAATTTGTGGGAAGCTACTAGACGGTTATTGACATCTCAGGCAGCCGAGTACCTATTACTTGGAAGTAGTTTGAAGAGGTATGTAATGAACTATAATTTTCTATTGTTTATAGATATTAGAAAGAACATAAGTATATCTTTCTGAGGTAAGGAAAGATGGCAGTATTTGAATATGGAGCAATAGGACATATGGTGAGAGACTGTCCAGTACTGTGAAGCAATAAGTGTTATCAATGTGGCTAGCCGAGGCATATAGCCAGGAATTGTAGTAGAGCTCTGTAGCGGCTTCTTTTGTGGGTAGTGTTGCCAGCAGTGGAAGAAGAGCACCTAGGAGTACTCAACGGGAAAGAGGGACTACTTTTGAATCACGAACTCAGGTACGAGTGTATGCTATGACATAAAGGGATGTTCAGGCAACTCCCACAATGATGACATGTATGATGTTTGTGGCAGATAGAGATGCCCATGTGTTACTAGATCTTGGATCTACTAATTCTTTCACTTATATTGTATTTGGTGTACATCTAGATAAGCACCTATGGGAGATTTAGCATTGGTAGATGTGGTGTATAAGGAATATGTTCTGAAAATTAGGGAAAAGGAGTTGGTTGTGAACTTTATTCCTCTGGCAATTCATAACTTTGATTTGATATTGGGTATAGACTGTTGTCATCTTATCATGCCTTAATAGATTGTTTTAATAAAGAAGTTGTCTTTCAAATGCCTAATGAATTAGAGTTCAAATTTTAAAACGAGCGAGATATGGTCCATACTTTTTTGATATTAGCTTTGGAAGCCAGAAAGTTGTTAAATAAAGGGTGTGAAGCATATTTAGCTCACGTGATTGATACTACCAAGTCAAAATTGAAGTTATCAAATATTTTAGTGTTATGAGACTTTGTGGATGTATTTCCAAATGAACTTCCAGGGATTATACTAGACAGGGAAGTGGAGTTCCCTATCGAGTTGTTGCCAGGGACTACTCCAATATCTATTTCACCTTATAGAATGGCACCAACAGAATTAAAAGAGTTGAAGATTCAGTTAGAAGACTTGCTAGATAGGGGATTTATACAACCAAGTGTGTCATTGTGGGGAGCTTCAGTCTTATTTGTTAAAAAGAAAGATGGGACAATGAGACTTTGTATAGATTATTGGCAACTAAATCAAGTTACAATAAAGAATAAGTATCCCTTGCCACGTATTGATGATTTATTTGATCAGTTGCACGCAGTCAAAGTACTTTCAAAGATTGATTTGAGATTAGGCTATCATCAGCTGAAAATGAATGATAGTGATATTTCAAAAACTGTTTTTCGCACTCAATATGGACACTATGAGTTTTTGGTGATGCCTTTTGGGGTAACCAATGCTTTAGCTATTTTTATGGACTTAATGAATCAGGAATTTAAGCCTTTTCTCTGTTCTTTTGTGATTGTATTCATAGATGATATATTGGTGTATTCACACAGTAAGGAGGAGCATGAAGAACATTTGAGGCTTGTATTACAGACATTGTGAGATTGGCAACTGTACGCCAAATTCAGTAAGTGTGAGTTTTGGCCTGATAGTGTAGTATTTTTGGGGCATGTAATATCTTATGAAGAAATTTATGTCAATCGAAAGAAGATTGAAGCTATAATGAATTGGGAACAACCAAAGAATGTGTCGGAAGTTACAAATTTCTTAGGGTTAGCTGGATATTACGAAAGATTTATTCAGGGATTTTCATATATTACAGTTCCATTGACTAGATTGACTAAAAAAGATGTAAGGTTTGAATGGATGATGATTGTGAGCGCAGTTTTCAAGAATTAAAGATTAAGTTAACTACAGGTCCAATGTTGACCATTCCTTCCGGGAAGAGAGATTTTGTGATATATAGTGATGCATCACATCATGGTCTTGGTTGTGTATGGATGTAGAAATGTAGAGTTGTTGCTTATACTTTCATACAATTGAAGACTCATGAAAGGAATTACTCTATCCACGACTTGTAGTTGGCGGCAGTGGTGTTTGTTTTAAAATTGTGGAGACACTATTTATATGGTGAACATTGTGAGATATTTATAGATCATCAGAGTTTGAAATATTTATTTACTCAAAGAGATTTGAATTTGAGACAGCGACAGTGGATAGAGTTAATTAAAGATTATAGATGTATCATCCATTATCATCCAGGAAAAACCAATGTAGTATATTTAGTCAGAATTCTTCGGGAAGATTGACATGTATTCAGTGTCATCGAGCAGAACTGTTTGTAGAATTAACTTCTTCAGGAGTAGAATTTGTAATGGTGAGAGGTAACGCTTTGATAGCTCAATTTCGGGTTAGACCTTTATTACTTGATGAAATCTGAGAAGTGCAATCTCAAGATCCAAGATAGGAGGAATATAAGAAACAAGTAAGGGAAGGAGTTAGAAAGGGCTTTTCTACTTATTAAGATGGTACCTTAATGTTTAGGACTCATTTTTGCTTACTAAATAATCAAACTTTGAAGAAAGAGATTTTAGAAGAAGCGCATCAATTTTTATATGCTATGCATCCGGGAAGTACGAAAATGTATCGAAATCTTTGAAAAGTTTATTGGTGGTTTAGTATGAAAAGGAAAATTGCAAAGTTTGTGGCAAAGTGTTTGACTTGTCAATAGGTTAAGGCGGAGCATAAAAAACCAATAAGATTGTTGCAACCTCTTCCTACTCCACAATGGAAGTGAGAGCGTATTACTATGGATTTTATGATGAGATTACCAAGAACCCAATGTAGATTTGATTTCATTTGGGTGATTGTTGATAGGTTGACTAAATCAGCTCATTTCTTGTCAGTTAAGACTACTTATACTATTGGTAGATATGCTAGATTGTATGTGGATGAGATTATTAGATTTCATGGAGCGCCGGCGTCTGTTATAGTTGACAGGGATCCAAAATTTACTTTAAAATTTTGGCCTAGTTTGGAACAAGCTATGGGTATGACATTGAAGTTCAGTACAACATTTCATTCTCAAACAGATGAATAATTAGAAAAGACTATTTAGACTTTGGAGGGTATGTTGATGGCTTGTGTGCTTGATTTTAAAGGAAGCTGGGATGATTATTTAGCTTTAATGGAATTAACATACAATAATAATTATCAATTTAGTAATGGAATGACACCATTTGAAGCTTTATATAGATAACAATGAAGATCTCTAATGTGTTGGAGTGATGTGGGAGAAAGACAGTTATTGGGTCCTGAAATAATTCAAGATACAACCAAGAAAGTCAATATTGTTGAAGAACATTTGAAAGTGACACAAAGCATAAAGAAGAGTTATGTGAAATTTATGCATTCATTAGAAGTATTTAGTTTGATTATGTGTTAATTATCTTAATCAAGGTGCTTGCATGATATGGTTTAATGTCCATAATCTTTTTGTATTTGCATTCATAGTTAAACTTGATTAATTAGCTTAACCGGAGATTAATTATTGCTAATCAAGGTGCTTGGTGTCCTAATATTTAAATGCCACATAGGTGTGTGCTTCACCATATACTTAGGTGTGTGCTTCATCTACACCATAAGTGTGTTAGGAGAGAGAAGAGAGGTGCTTGTGTAGTAAAAAGGTGTTTGGTAAAAGAGAAAGTTTGAGAAAAGAAGAGAAAAAGAAGAGAAAAGAAGAAAAAGAGAAGAGATTGAAGGAGAAGATTGTGTACCCTTTGTGAAGGTAACAAATAGATTTGAGGTTTGTATTTCTTTCATTTTATTATTGAGAAATCTCTTTAAAAGTAGTATATGTTAACAATTGCATGTTGGGAGATTGATTCTCATTATGTTGTTTGGAAAGGCTAGAGATTGATGAAATATGTGAATTATGTAGCATAAGTCAAGAAGAAATTTGCCTATTCTTAAGAGTCATGTTCCCATGTTGTTGATTGTGATCTATGCTAAGAATTTTAATTTTCTTATGTTTGAATGTTTAGGAGTCAACATATTTTATTTGGGAGTTGACACTCTTGTCCATAGAGTTTCTATTTTTACATACATAAGTTGAGTTGTTAACACTTTTCAGAGGTGTTGACACATTTGTATTTATTATTTTGTTTTGAGTATTTTGTGTCCAAGGGTCGACACATTTTCTTAATGAGTCGACACTTTTAATATCTTTGGCAAAACTTTGCACTATGTTTTTAAGGGTCGACACTTGTGACTTGAGGGGTCGACACCTTCTGTCTAGTGGGTTGACACTTGTGTTTGAGGGGTTGACATCTATGTTTTAGGAGTTGACACTTAGGGTTAGGGAGTCGACACTTTGTTATAGGTATTGACACTTCTTCTTTAATTTTTTAATATGTCATTTGTAGGTGTCATCTCTTATGATGTGGAATTATGAGCTATGTACATACATGTATTATGTGCATTTGTAATGATACATGGTTAGACATGCATTCAATGCAAGAACACATGAATGTGGATTTATTACTCATTGTATCATACGATTTGGCTTGTGTTAAGTCCAGGGAGTCTTTCGCCCACTTTAGCTTCGTCTAAGGGTTAGCGAGATCTATGATTAGGCAGCTTTTGGTGTAAGGTGAGTATACGAAATTATATGAATTGAAAACTTAACTATTCTATAAATATGAATCCTATGTCCTTTATAGCAATGGAATGGTTTTATTGATGGAAGTGGTTTTATGTTAAATATTTTTAATTATTAGATCAAGTACGTTTCTTTGAATGCAATGATGGATTCATGCTATTGTAGCCTTGTTTGCCTGACTTCTAGGTATAATAGGGAAGTGGATATGTTACTTCAGAAAGAATCCCTACCATTAGGAATATAATAAATGGCCCCTGACTCCGCCAACATCAATAGTTGAGACGATAATCAAGGTAACAATATTGTCATAACTTTGGTTGAAGGTTATTAACCCTTGGCTATATAGAATAAGTTTGTTGAACCCATAGTGGATGTTGATAACAGTTTGATTTCAAGACAATTATATTTTATTGATAGATCAAATTATATCCTTATTATGGATGATTTCTTTTGAAATGTTCTTCGAGAAAGTTATTTGAGCTTCATCTTGATCCATAACTATTTTACATGTTTTCCATTTATATGGTTTTAATATACTCACTAAGCGCGTGGTTAGATTATCCATTTTATGGGAACACATTTCAAGTGTGCAGTACTGGAAGTGGTCCACTAAGCAACTAGAGTCTGAGAGAGGTGAAGTTTTGTGAGTAGTGCTCAATGTATACTTTGTCATCTTATAATGAGATGTTTGGTACATTATTGTACATATGTTGTGTGTTGTTGGTTCAAGATGTGATATATTGATGTTTTGTAACTGAGAATAGTGATGTCTTGGTGTGTGTATTATAGTACTTTGATATCTAGTAGTGGTTTGTATTTTTATTTTATTTTTAACCAGGTTATTTGTCTTTGGTTATGTGTGAGAGTTAGCAGGTTTTGTCACGTACCATTTTAGAGGCAGTATCATTTAACCACCCAAGATGGGGAGTGACAAGTTATGCAAATAATAGAAGAAGAGAGTTAGAATTTGATGTTGATGATCAAGTATTTTTGAATGTTTCTCCATGGAAGGGTATATTGAGATTTGGAAAGAAAGGAAAATTAAGTTGAAGGTGTATTGGACCTTATACTATTGTTAAAAGAGTTGGTGTTACGACTTATTGATTGGATTTACCTTCAGAAATATTTAAGTTACATGATGTCTTCCATGTGTCTACATTGCGGAAGTACGTGTTAGATCCATCTCATGTATTGACTCAACAATCAATTGAATTGGAGAATAACTTGACTTATATTAAAGAGCCTGTTCAAATTATAGATCGAAGGCATCAAGTTTTACACAACAAGGTGATACCATGAGTAAAAGTGTTATAGAGAAGTCATTCAGTTGAAAAGGCCACATGGGAAAGTAAGGACATAATGAGAAATCAATATCCTTATATATTCCAAACTGATAAGTGAATTTCGAGACGAAATTCTTAAAGGAGGGAAGACTTGTGAGATCCTATCTTGCTTAGCATCGTATTTGACTTAAATGCATACTTAATAGTGCATGATTTCCTTAATCGAGAAGCTTGATTAGCATGTTTTAATTATAGCATGTCATGTGAGGAGTAATCTATCTCAAGCTTGATAAATTAGCTTAATCCTAGATTAATTAGTATAATTAATCTCCATGTTTAGCTTAAAGTTAATAATGATTAATTACCATAAGTGTTTTAATTATGTTAATGATGTGGATTAGTGAATGTTGGTGAAGCAAGAAGGTGTTAGGTGTCCAAGTGTGTAGAAGCCAGAAAGGTATGTGCTTCATTTGCATCTTGTGTGTTTGTGTATGACATGTATGAGTTTAGATACAAGTTGTATCTATTATTTGCATCAAGTCAAGGGCGAAGAGAGAAGGAAGGAACTTGTGTAGTATCTTGTGTTTGGTAAAAGAGAAAGTGAGAAAAAAAGAGAAGAAAAGAAGGGAAGAAGAAGAGATTGAAGGAGGAAGTTGTGTGCTCTTGATTTGAGGTGAGGAATCTTAAGTTCATGATTGTTAGTGTGTCTTTTATTGATTATTGCATGTAAAAAGACCTTTCATGCATTAGAATGGTGGAATTGAATCCAAGAGTTTGGAATTCAAGTTGGAGACCTAGAATCTTGCATGGTGTTCATGTTTTGATATTTTGAAGTCTTGTTTGAAACTTTAGCATTTCATCCTAGACCTTGGAGACTTGGGGGATGGGTTGGGGTGACCTAGAGATGTCTAAAACTCCATTTTAGTTGCATTCATTTCGAACCAAGAAGTAGGTTGATAGAAGGGGTGCGCTAGGGCCCACAGGGGGCACCTAGTGGCGCAGTCCACTGGAGAATGGCCCAAGGAGGGCGCCTAGTAGTGTTTTCCTCTGGAGGGGGTGAGCCAGTAGCTAGCGCAGCCCTAGCCACTACTCATGTGTGCCAAGGCGTGCCTCAAGGGTGCCTCGATGCGGATTCTTTAGCTTTGGTGTTTTATTTTTTATTTTTTGTTTTTCTTGTTTTGTCTTGAAGAGTTAGCACCTTAGGATTTGAGAAGGGGGATTGCACCTATGTTTAAAGAGTTAACATTTTGCATTGAATCTCTAATACGTCATTTGAGATATCATTTCTTATATTGATCAACAATTGGCTATGATATTACATTTCCATAAATGTGATGTTGTGATGTGTGATAGGTGTAAAGGAAACTAAAGATACTCTGGTTCAACGTAAGGAGTGATTCAACCTTGCTTACACTGCGAGACGAGGTGGGGGTTAAAGATATTTTACTCCTATTGAATTGAGTGTCTTATTAGTATAATTGGTATTGGTCTTGGATTATGAGGAGACATTACATACAACATACATTATATGCTTAACTTGCATTGCATGAAGAAGGTTAAGTCGATATGGAACTAACCTAAAGAATGTCACGAGGGACATTCTTAGATAACTTGCCTTATCAATCTTGGCATTGTTATCCAAGAAGTATGCATATGTGATCACATCAAACATTTCATTTCATGGGGCATTCCTCATTGGTGTTGGTGATAGATGTATGATTAATTATTATTGAAAGAATTATGTATTGGTGAATGATTCAGTGTTTATCTATAATTTATTTTTTACAAGTTTGATTATTTTAGTAAACACGTTGATATAAAACTCACACTCACTTAAGATAGTTTTACATGAATAGGAGTTGATGTCCAATCCATTGTTATTGGTATTGAGTTACTAAGCTTTGAAGAACTCCATTAGTTGAGTCATAGTTTTATTCATGTTATATATTTTGGAGTTTATTTACATTTTTACTTTGTATATATTTGTGAGTTTGGTTTAGTCTTTTTCTTATGTATGTATAGCAATTGTGGAATGGCTATATAATTAATGATGTTATTCTTTAATCCTTTATAAAATTCTTATTTTTGGAACTGTTATTGGATGACGTTAGCAGATAGGTGATTTGTGCGGGCACACTCATTTTAAGAAGGTGTTAATGGTATCTGATTAGGAGTGAATGTGACACTTTAACTTTTATAGCCTTTAACTAAATTCAATCATAACTAACAAAATAGATTTTGGTAGTACATCTACACGCTTAAAACTAAATCTCATCTTTCTTTTGTCGTGGATATTTATTGCCAAAGTTGAAGAAAGACTGGACTGATGGATGATTATTATTGTTTATTATTATTCATATTAGTGTTATTGTCATTCTTATTACTATTATTATGTTGATGAACAAAATGTTTTGATTTGCAAGACTAGGCCAAATTACAAAGAAAAGAGAGAAAATGCTTTTAGATTTATGACTTAATGTCTAGAGAGAGAGAGAGAGAGAGAAATAGACAGAGAGAAAGAGAGAGAGCTTACATATATGTTTATTGGGTGAAGCTTACAAAACTTACTCCTCAAGAATGTTTTCACTCAATTGCAAGGATTGTACTCATAGCTCCCAGCCCTTTCCTGGAAAATTGTGCTTGCACCACTATGGGTGGTTTTAGCACTCCTTTTTTAACTTCACTCACGCATAAGTGATTTCTTGGGTTTTAATTGCATCTGGGTAGCAAGTTTTACCATCTTAGCACTTATGAGATAGAGATGTTTTATTTGTTAGGATTGGTCCCTAAGACGCAGTCTTCAAAAAGACAAAAAAATATTTACTGACAGTTCTAATATGCAAGCATATATATTCATTTGCTTGACGATGGCATCTACATATATATATACATGTATATATATACTGCTCAAAAAATATAAATCTATATCGTAAAGCATCACTTAATGAAGTTTATGCATGCTTTCTCATGCAGAAACCAGACGAAGTATCTAGATTGCTGAATATTATTCTGGAACATAAATAACCATTTTTGGACGAAGCAATATTGATTAGAGATCCACATATTGGATTAAAGATCCATAAAGTATGTAAACCTCGATCTTGAAAATCTTTCTGTTCTAGAATCATTTGGCACTCATTAAACGACCTAAAATATGTGTTATCATGTGTTGTTCTCTAGTGAATTATCTCTTTCCAAATACTTGCCCCTCTAAAACCACATGGGTTCTGCAAAAGTATTGGTACTGAACAGATGATAAAGTAGAGGGCCAAAAGGCAGTACATTTGCATGTATTGTGTATATGCATTATATATATGTTTGCATAGATTTAAGTAAAAGAATACTTTTTCTAGTCACTTATCATATGTTCATGTTACATGTTGTGTCTGTTTCCTCCCAGAATGTTGGGAAGTTCCCTCAAAAACACAATTCCTTTTGTATCTATTATTATATTGTTTGGAAGTCGAAATATTCTCAAGAAAAAACCTAGGACTTATTTTGACAGTAGTTTGGGGGTTCCCAAATTAAGGACAATTCATGGTAAGGCATTGAAGGGATAAATAATTCTTGAATCATTCCTAATTAATTATTCTGAATAAACTCTATTCTTTGCAAAGGAGAACTTGGATTTCAACTCCTTATAAATTTACTATAGATTCCCTCCTGATATTGGTGCAATCATGAACAATTATTTTGAGTAATCTCTTTTCTTCTCAAAGAAAGAGAACTTGGATTTCAACTTCATAGAAATCCACTGTAAATCCATTATCTATGCTGCAACAGTGCCATCCTAGGCATGCATGTCTAACAAATCTGCTTATTCTCAGGTATAGATACATCTGATCTGAATGTCTCAGCTAAACCTACCCTACATATATGAGAAATGATAATTGTTCCCTCTATCCAACATCAGATGCATGATCAGCTTCAATATATATGCTAGTTAATTAGTGCAATGCAGAAAAAGGGCACAAACCCCCTTTTATTATTCAAAAACTACTCGAAGTTTATCAACTAAACCATAATTTTTGGGTAAATAGAGGGAAAAAAGGGTCATGGAAAATGGAATACAAACATTTAAATCTACTAACTTGAATCCACATAAATATGTTTATCATAAAGGAGCTAGGCAATAATATTACTTTCATATATGAGAGAGAGAGAGAGAGAGAGAGAGAGAGAGAGAGAGAGAGAGAGAGATTATGGGAATTAATCTAACCTAGTGCTTGCAAAATCATAAAGCCTGCCAGTGCTTGAAAAGATAATAAGTCCAACTTCAGCATCGCAAAGGATCGACAGCTCCTTAGCCTTCTTAAGCAATCCATTTCTTCGCTTAGAGAAAGTTACTTGCCTGCTAGTTGAATTGTCGATCCTTCGGATCGCAATCTTTCCTCTCCCCATCTTTCTTCGATATTCCCTGGGTTTTCTCACCAATACTCTCTCCTAGATCAGCAAATAAACATCATAAACAGTTCAGGATACCGGTAAAATTCATGAAAAGAATACAAAAAAATAACTATAATCAGCTAAAAATAGAAAGTTTAGTTCACAATGAAGATCAAAGTAGAAATTAATTACAGAATAGCAAAAATGAAAAAAAGACAAGCAAAAGAATAAAGGAGACTCATAGGAAGCTTACTAATTCGAGCTGTGATGGCGAGGGCTAGAGAGAGAGAGAGAGAGGTTGGTTTTTTTGGAGAAATCTTTTTGAAGGCAATATATGGAAAAGAAGAAAGTGGTTTCAAGGAAGGTAAAACCTCTTTCTCAAGGAAACATGGAGCGGCTCTATGCACCCCAAAACCGCTTAGCGCTTTCACTGTCGAGATACACTAAATCAGTAACATGCATATTCGTGCGACTAAAAAGAAAATATTTTACTCGAGATGGGTATGTGACACCTGCCAAAGCGTATCAAACGCGGGAGGGTTGACTGATATTAGGATATCTAGAGTCGCTAGAACAGCGAGGGTAGGACACACGTCGAGGAGAGGAAGAGAGTGTGGTGATCATGCGATTAAGCGAGTAGGCAGTGAAGAGTTCCTCGGACTCTCAGAGGGGCCCGTGATTCACGGGGTTTGGTGTGGAAATAGTTTATTATTCTGCCATAGTAGTGCTGTCTGACTTATAGATCACTGACACGTGCATCTCTTTTCAGGGGCGAACTTGAAAATTTTTTTGAGGGGTAAGGTAAAAAGTTTGAAAACTTGGAAGGTGGGAGGAATTTTTTTTTTTTAATTTTAAGGGATTAATACTTGAAATTTTATTTTAAAATTAAAAAATTTGTGAAATATAGATAGAAATTTTAAAACATAAGGAATCCAAAGAATTAATCTTTATCATAAATATATAAAAACAATATAATCTAAGTACAATTTAAAAAATTCAAGCGACCCCTTAATTTTTACATAGATCAGCTGCTACCTCTTTCTTTCTTAGAGAGAAAATTGTTCTATTTTCTTTCTTCCTAAAAGAAAATTGACATATTTTGTCAAACTTTTGCAGTAGTAGGTGCCAAAGCTGAATAAGTAACCTTTTCTTTTATATATTTTTTAGTTAAGCTTTTAAACTTTTATAATTATGTGAATGCAATTCCATTCAAATGTGAGAATCTAACTTTTATTAATTTGTATTTGTTATACTTTGAATTGAACTCAAACTTCGTCCGGAATATCTATTGTTTGCTCAATCTCTATCTCTTATTTAGTTCTCAAAGTAGAAAAACTAAATGTTCGAGGATGATATAAAAAAGTCAACAATGATAATTTGCAAAAAAAATAAAAAAATATAAAATAAAAAATAGGTATTTTAGTTCCTATTAGCTTGTGAAACTTGCGCATAAACTTCACATGTATAGTTGAGTGGTATTTCAAGTGTTTAATTAACTTACGAAAATAATTTATTGTTTTTGTTGGTGTTGGCTGCATAGATCTTGTTATTCTATTAATCTGATTGAAAAACAATGTTTTTTCCCCAATTGAAGTCAACTAATGTCTTTTGTGACTTTGTTGCATATTAACATTTAGTACTAAGTCATGAACGGCTGCTACTCAAATTCAAGCTTTAAGAGTATTCTTTCAATACACGAAGGGTAAAATCATTACTAATTTATCCTTCATACGTGGGTGCTGCCTATGCCTGAATTTTTTTCCCCTTTTATCACTGTTTCAATTTATATCTTTCTTTTCTTTATCCTTTGTTATTTTCAGTTCAGCTCGTGTTGAACAAGCTCAAGCTATTGACTATGTTTCAGTTCAGCTTTGCCATATTCAGGAGCATTTTGCTTTAACAATCAAGTTAATAAGTACAAGCTAAAGTTCAATATCCCACTTAATTAAATGACGGCCGGCATTTATAATCAGTGTAGCAAGTGAAAAGGAAATGGATAGAAACTTGAGTTATATATTAGTTCCAAGATAAGAAAGACATCAGGTAATTAATATAGGACATAAAGTTTTCTTTTATAACTCAAAATAATGATGAAAGCTAGCTTATCAGATATTATATTCATGTGAAGAATTGTAAACAATTTATGGTTAATTAATTACAAACACACTTCCTGCACTATGACTCAGTATCACCATATCTCTTTAAACTCTAAAACGTAATAAGTTGACCCATTGAACTACCATTTTGTATTGATCAGCCCCTCTTATTAGCAATCTGTTAGAAAAATGGATGAAAAATTATTATTTAATTTGTATATGTTTACAAAAGTATAGTTTTATATCTAAATTGACATTCTTTTGTTATAATAATTGTTTAATGATTGAAATGTCTCTTAAAATGTCATGTAAATATAAAGGCAATATAAATGGTGTTTCAATTATTAGACAGTTATTACAAAAAGAGACTGTAATTCAGGTATGAAATGAAATTTTGTAAACATGTTCGAGTTGCATGACAATTTTTTATCTACTCTCCTAATTGATTACTAATATATAGTGCAAGGGGTCAAATTGTTACGTTTTAGAGTTTAAAAGGGTATAGTGATATTGAATCATAGTTTAGAGGGTGTGCCTGTAATTAATTTAACAATTTAATATGATCCCCTTGTCGCCTTGTTCATGATATTTAAACTAGCCAAGCTAGGGCTTGTTTGGACTTAGCTCAATTATGGAATAACCTTTGAACATTTGACCTGCGCTTCGTTCACAATGAGCCTCAAATGACCGGGTTCGAAAATTTTGCATCCAAATTTATGTTTATATAAGTTAATATGTACATTCATGGAACCTCTTCTGGCACACTCGTATAGGTTCACAAATGCCCTGTAACCTCCCACTTGAGAGAAGCTTGTAGTTAAACTGACATATAAGAAATTGAACTTCGTGACACTGTTTCATAGTACTAAAATAAAATAAAAAAAATATTACTGGTGTCATGGTAATATGAAAATAATGAGAGAATGACAAGGGCATTTTTGTTTTGAACTGAAGAAAACATCCTCGCCATGTTACTGCAGAAACCTGTGAGACACACACATATATATACATATATATACATCTCTATATATATATAGAGAGAGAGAGAGAGATCTTTGGTTGTTTTGCTTTCCTTGTCATCTTACGTCCCTATTGCCAAACTTATTTTCTGAAACTCCTACTGGTACGTGACACTTAGCATAAAGGGCCTGATCGATCTGGCCATCCCTAAGCAACAAAGAATGTCCATAAACAGATTCGTTTATTGACCATATTTAAATTTGTGGTCCTAAACTTATAGCCAACGTATCCCCATAGAAGATATATATATACACATATCTATATATGTAATGTGGGATTACTCTTTAGTCGTACAAGTTGTTGGGAAGTTGTAACTCTCAATCCTAATATTGCACCTGAAATTTCAAAGGAATATATATATATATATATATGTGTGTGTGTGTGTGTGTGTGTTAATTGGCAATATATAAGTCATATCAGTACAGTATAAATATAATTGGGAACCCCACTTGTCAGTGCTCACCTAAAAACAAAACTTCGTTATTGTTTTACATTTTTGGAGCTTCTTTTCCCACAACTTTTTATAGAGAATATTTATCCAGAGAGAACATATTCGGCATGTACGAGGTTTTACTGTAATCATCCATTGAAGGGAAAAAAAAATTCTTCACTGTGCTAACATATGTGATTCATAATACTATTTTATTTGCAGATGTTGTGTCAGCAACAACCATACAATTGACCTTTTACTTGTTACTTCTTTGGATAAGAAAATTGTCATAGAAAATTTGACCATATTATAAAGAAAATGCTATTCTTTCAAAAAATTTGTGCATAAAATCTCATCAAAATGATATGACAGTGACATTTTTATAATTAAAAAATTATCATGACAGACATTTTGATATAAAGCCAATGACACTCATTTAACCTCGTACATTATTTTCGAGACAAATTTTATATGAATTACTAGTTGTACGCGTAACAAACTAGTATTAGCCACAGAAGTGACCAGCAACCAGTTACGGTTTTCAACCATTGTTAGTTCCTCTTTGGATCATCTCTATTATCTAGTTGAAATGGAGATCTCCATTCATTGGACTAAATGATGCCTTATCAGATGTATTGCAAATACTACGTCATTTTATATTAAAATATATTTCTTTATATATAACCAGAAAATCATTTATTGCTTATCAATTTCAAGTTAACTCATTATAATTTTTCATTTTTATTTTAGCGCATATACATTACCAAGACAGTAAAATTTATATAGCTCGTATGGACAATGACTCTAAATAAACTCGAGGAAGTAATCGGCAAAAAGCTTGGACACCCAGCAACAGAAAAAAAAAATGGAAAAAGAAAAAAAGACAATAAACATCCATGGCTAGGCATGCATCACCTTTAGCACGCGTTCATTTACCAATGGCAAACAGTCGTACAATAATATGCAGCCACGAGCATGTGAGAGTTTCAGAACAACTAAAAGGAGGTAAAACAAATTAAGCATAGATTATCATGCACAGATTATCCCTCTTATATTATATATTACTTAGGGGAACACTATTATGTCACTAACCCGCCTCGTGCATATTGTGCTTGGGACCCACCTATACACCAAACACATTTATATAAGATTTTGATGCTAGTGTTTGCAGAACCATGAAACTTTTGATTGGCTGCAACCACGTGGTTTTGCTTCTGCAGACGAATAAGATTCGAGGTTATCTTGAATGAAAGCATTGCAGCCTAGGATTGAGAAAGTCTATAAAAAGATATATATATATATATATAACTGGGGGGTTAAAATAATGTAAACTTTTATACCTCCAACAAAGAGATTGGCCAAGTGTCAATGATCAAGAAATCATATGCATACAATCACCAAGAAGAAACGTCACTACCCAAATATAAAAAGCCTACCTCATAATCCTTACAATTTATTTCTCCTTTGCTAGGTCATAAGCTTTTAATTTTGTGCATTCAAGAATAACAATATTGGCATACAAACTTATTTGACTGATATTCACACACTACACAAACACACACACACATATATATATATATATATATATTGAGAGAGAGAGAGAGAATTTTTCCTACCAACTCAAATCGGAGTACAACAAATAAGATGCATTCTGTAATATGTTTAATTATACAATTAATACATTAATGATGCCATGAAGGGACAGCTCAAATGATAGTACAATAAATAAGTTTCATTCGGTAAGATGTTTAATTATACGTGGATTGGTATTATGAAGCACCAAGAAGGATAAATTGTTATTGCAATATTTATGGCTCTCGATACTTCAACCCTATCCTTCTTACAGACATTCACTCGCTGGAGAAAGGGTTTGCTATATATGTTTCATGAGTGACAAATGCCTGAACACTAGGTCACACCTTGTTCCTTCGAATTTTTTTGTTTGGTTGCCAAGAAAATAGAGGAAAACAAACAAAAGCTTTTGAAAAGTAATAATGGAATGCAGCACTAAGAAATACAGATTTGTGGTCGCGCACACTTTAATGGATTAATCTGTTCGAGTTCAAACTCCAATTGTGAAAATGTTGTTGATACGAGGATTATTTGCAAGTTGTAAAGGTTTTTTTTGGCAAATTGCTCTTCTATGAACAAAACTAGTTTCCGAGAACCAAAGACCTGCCTAACCCTTGCATGGTCGCATAGAGCAAGTCTAGCATTAGGTAGCGACTGTCTCATAGTTGGGGCTTTCTCTAGACTTTTTATTTTTGGGAGAAGTAAAGTTCGATTATTGAGGAGTAACCAGAAGAACTGAATTTGGAATCTTGCAATGAGGGTCCCAAATTTTCTTTTGTTTCAAACTTATTCCAGAATCTTATGTGGCCCAATGTTTGAGCATCAAAAAAAGGCTCTCTTGGAAGGGAAACTTGAGAAATAAAATAAAAAAAAGAGTAAAATTGCGAAGGGGAAAAAAAAAAATCTGGAGTCCTCAGCCGTCTGCTCCTTTCTCTCTTTCCTTTTCCGCTAACTTTTCCCCTATACCCAGAAAGAAGAGAACCTGGGACCTCCAAATGGGCTTGCATATTGTGAGATGTGGATGGCTGCACGTGAGCAGAAACGAGATCCTGGTAGGTTACAGTAGTGACAGACTAACTCTAAGGTTATGTGATGCAATCTTACATTGCCTAGGGAAGGAGAGAAAAAATACTATATATGTCGATACTTGTATCTCTTTAGTACAACATGTTTTAAAGCCTTGCGAATCAAGGTCTAAAGCGGATAATATTGTACCATGTGAATCGCGAGTTGTAACAGAAATGTAGATCTTGGATCATAACACATATTGACAAAACACACAAGAGAGCCTAAGAACATTTCAAAAATAAGTTATAAACTAACAAAATAAAAGTTATATCCAAACACTCTTTATACTCGACATCTATTAAGGTACTCTACCACAATGCGAGAGTCTATAAAGAGTAAGCAAAATTAGTCTGAATCATGTGATGAATTTTTGGGTTTGGTGTGAGAGTGTGATTTATACACACTCTCAACCGGTGGTATAAAAAATCTTTCGTTGTCGCACCATCATAATGTGATGCACTTAAACTGGCTCTAAGATTATTATTTTGGTTAGGCTTATTAAAATGGTTCATCTATAAAGAGTCTAATTATAGGTGACACCTTCTAACCCACTGAAATATGTCAAGATAAAAGAAAAACGCAATCAATAAAAATTTCTCCAATTCCCAAATTGGCAGTTTGCCTCAAGAGATATGCCAGCTTGTGTACGTTGAAGATCCTTCTCTACAATATGGAACGCCGCGCACACTTACTCACATATATACACATAATCTCACCTATATATATTTAGATATACATATATAAAGCACATACATATGGATAAGGAGCGCGTGAAGGTTGGTGATTCACGAGGCTGACAACTAATCGTCACCCATTTGTTCATTCTCCCAACGATCACACCAAAGCTTCTTGAAATGATCAAGAATCTAAACTCACCCGGGTAAAGGTAATGCATTCTTTAGGATTTTATGTTATTATGTTGCTATTTTTAAATTTAAATCTGATCAGTGGTTTTATTTTAAGTTGGGTGCTATTTCTTTATTATTTGCAATTATATTATAGAGAGTTCACCTTTATTGGATAAAATAAAATATGAGATCTCCACAAATATTACGAGTTAGTGGCTCTTTGTGAATCCTAGGTTATGTATCTTTTTCAAGATTGCCTTTGGGGATTGTGAGCTACTGTGTATTCTATAGTAATTTCATTCAGAAGGAACACAAAAAAAAAAAAAAAGGAAAAAAGAATCCTATGTTAATGTACATTTTCAAGACTACATGTACACGCCTCTGGGTTTGTGGTTCTTTGTGAATCCCATGTTAATTTACATTTTCCAAGATTGGTTGCCTTTGGGGTCAGTGATGCTGTATACAGCATGGTTGGATCTCTTGTAAGATGTGACGTTTGTGGGGGCTATAAAAATACAATCCCATCAGTTTGTAACGGAATTGAAAAAGAAAAAAAGAAAAAGATAAAAGCGATTTGTTCGTTAAAATAATTGATAGTATGCAATGACAAGTCAGGAGTCTCTGAAAAAAATACATACCTTTTCGTGAACTGAATTTAATTGGTAATTGAAATGTTTACGCATGAACTGCTAATGCACAAATGTTATAAGATACATATATGTACTCGAAGGTCTAAATTAAGAAAAATATGTAAACATTAAAACTCATATCTGCTGTATACAAATTCTTGCTCTAAATTCCAACCCAAGACTCCAACTCCGAGGTTCTTAAATCTTCAGCAGTTTACAAAAACACAAAATAAGGAATTAAACTCGTGCTATATAGAACTAAATTATCAAAAAGAAGAAAAGAACCGAAGACATCTCAAATAGGACAATCGGAAGCAACTAGGCACAATTTCAAGAAACACCCAAAACCTATGTTAACTTAACTCTTTTAAATATGTGAAGTACCCGTGTTGGATACTTAACACTCGGTATTAGTTAGATATGCATCTAACAATGATGTATAACTAATTGAATTTACTATAAAACTAAGTATAAAATTTTTATTTTATGTATGAAATGCTATATTTTAGCTTATAAATGTAAATTTACCTAAAAAAACAAAAGAAGTAATTAAAAAATATGAAATCTAACCATGTCCCAGTGTCTTTAGACATAAAAATTAGATGAATCTGATACATGAACACGTACTCTTATTCAACATTTATACCCGAGTCCAAATAACATAGTCTGTAACTTTACATCTCAAGACTCAACTTAAAGCTTAATGATTTATCCACCAAATTATTATATTTACCCAGATGAAAGTGTTTATGCAACTTAGGGAGCAACAACGCTAAGAATCATGCAAAGAAAATGTGCAAAATCAAGCCTAGATTGTGTCTGGTGTCTTTTTTCTACTTTCAGAGGCTATAATGGCCCTTTTTTTTTTACTTATCAATGATTAATAAAGGAGTAACCATTATTGATGTATATATGTGTATATAGTCTGAGGGTAGTTTAGTCTTTTTTTCTCTTTTTAGGGTTAGCCTATATATGTGTTGTTTCTATTCATTGTATAGTTACTGCTTTTCATATATACAAGTCAATATTTTTCCTCTCTGCCTTTCATTCTGTCTCTTTCTTCATTTTCAACAATATATATATATATATATATTATATTTCTTCATCATTCTAACATGGTATCAGAGCCATGGTCGACTGCCTCTAGCTTCTTCGTTTTCGGCGTTTGTCTCACTGATTTTTCCTCAATTTTCTGTCTAATTTCGATCCGTTTTCTGTGAATACCGAATACAAAAAGTTCTCAAAACTTAATTTCAAAAACACCATCCGATTCCTCTGCAAATTATCTTTCCATATTCATAAAAATCGGCCACAGAAACGCCTCCACGCTCCCCCACGCGCCGGTCAAAGAGTGGCGTGTAAGATCCACTCTTAGCAGCCTTGCCACGAGCCTGCACTCGCCCAAGGAGCGTCAGTCAACGCCCACGCGCCCTCACGCGCTTCACCACTCGCAGACGTGACGTCATCTCCTGCGTTATCCTGCTGACATCATCTGCCATGTTTGTGCCACGTCATCTGCCACGTCAGCATCGGGACCCACAACTGCCGCGTCATCCCTGCCATGTCATCAGCCACGTCAGCTGCCACGTCGTCAGCCACCTCAGCTGCCACGTCTGTTGCCATGTCAGCATCGGGGCCCGCTCCTGCCACGCCATCTGCCGCGTCAGCCTGTGGCTCAACCGGTCTGATTTGAACTGGTTCAGGTATGTTTTCTGGATTATTGTGCCCGGTTCACTTACTTTTTAGCTGCTTTTGACATAGATAAGACCGATTCCTAGCTAATTTTGGGCTTCTGAATCTGTTTTTGGCCTCGATTTTGCCAAATTCCGTCTGGAATTTACTGGTTTGATCATATTAGTCAGTTTTCTGGCCGGTTCACTGCCTTTCTTGGTTGTTTTGGTCCGGTTCACAGTGGTCCTTGGGTAATTTGGGCCTTCTGAATCTGTTTCTCCATTTAGTTTTGGCTATTTCAGCTTTGTTACTACTATAGCTACTATTGTTTGCACTCTTTTCTACCGGTTGGATTGTTTCTGCTCCTAGTTGTTCACTATGGATCGATCTGAGGTTTTCAGACCTATTGTTATTACTCTGGAGGGTCCCAATTATATACCATGGTCTCAGGCGATGTCTAGTTTCCTTAAGGGAAGGAAGCTTTGGCGTTATGTCACTGGCGATATTGAGTCACCAGTTCAAAGTGTTACTAAAACAGCTGCCGAGTATATTGAGCGTCTTGAGGAGTGGGATAACAAGAATCATCAGATTATCACATGGTTTCGCAATACTTCTATTCCCCCCATTAGCCTACAGTTTGGGAGATTTGATATTGCTCATGCCATCTGGGACTTCCTGGCTACCAGATATACTACTGCTGATCTAGCTTATCAGTATCAGCTTCTGACTTACCTATGTCGACTGAGACAGGACCCTGGACAGTTTATCAGTGCCTTTTTGCCTCGAATTTATTCTATATGGGACCAGTTGACTCCGTCCGAGCCTCAGTGGGTCAGCATTGTTGATGCCGCTCTGTTTGCCACCTATCGTGATTAGCAGCGTTTGATTCTGTTTCTTATGAGCCTTTCAGATGTATATGAGCCAGTTCAAGCTTCTTTTCTTCATCACATTCCTCTTCCTACACTAGAGCAGGCTATTTCTGAGCTTTTGTTTGAGGAGACTCGTCTTGGCCTTGTTCCGTCTTCTCATGTGGAC
>CM065377.1:8157500-8185000 GCA_033060915.1 Euryodendron excelsum
GAATCGATGCAATGGACCAATGATTATGTAGTGATCAGGATCTTTAATTGTGTTCCATAAATTGGATTATGTGCTTCCACGAGGACTTCCCTGTTGAGATGCTGTTTGGAATATGTGGAGAGAAAACTTCTCTGGATCCTTATCATGAAAGTTAACTACTGGGGTCAATTTGATAAATGTAGATATATTAACATATTCTGGCCGTTGGCCCATTAAATATTTTTCTATTATTTCTTAATGTTAAACAGCAATCCTAAAGTTCATTTCAAATACCATATCATACCAAATCTGATGCTGTTGATGCTGAATGTCTCTTTCCCAGTCTTAATAATAGAATCTTGCTGGTAAACAATAATATTTTCACTCTGGGGCAAGTTGTTGATGGGAATTGACTATCATCTCCAAAGTTGTATGCTTCCTTTGTTATGATAATTGTAATCTGCTTTGATTGACAAAATTAATGTTAAAGTGATATGATCTGGTTAGTTTCTGATTAAATTCTTTAAAGTACTTAAGAGAAAGATTACCCTGATTCTTTGCCTTTTCTGTTGTTTCATTATCTGTTTGCTGTGGTTGGCTTAGCTGCAGATGTATAGCTACATGGAAGTCATCTTCATTGCTGGTACCATGTGGTTTGCAGGAACTTCTGTTTTTGTCATTTATGTCCTTTGCTCCATAAACCTGAAACAGAAACTTCTTAGGCTTATTAGAGAACAACTTTCACATTGGACGAAATCAGGCATGCAATTTCTTTATTTAAAATTGACATTTGAAGTTAATAGAAATAGAGGCACCTTCTTATGCAATTTTCCATTTTCTTGACGCAGGATGTTAATCTCCTGAATCAATTTCATATTTTCTTGATGAATAATAACTCCCTGCCGTGGAATCAATGAAAGTTAGCTACTCTTTAGTAAAATCAGCCCCTAAACAGAAACTGGTACTCATTGTTGCCAAATTTTGAGAAGACCTGGCGGTTTAATTCTTGGATTTCATCAGTTAAAGTTTGGTCCTGCAGAAGTCAAAAACAATAATTCATATATAAGCTTCACATTTTGTAACATGTATATCTCTGAATAACAAATTGCTCAGGGCATAATTTTTTGTACCTTTTTTGTCCGGATACCCTTCAAGCTCATTTCCAACTGGCTTTCTAGATTTTCCAGATCTGTGACACTCAAGCCAGAAAGTTGTTCTCCCATCAATTGCCTGAAATTATTAACAGTGGAACCAGTTTATACTTGATTGCATCATCCTTTCACTGGCTTCTGCACAAAGGATAATGTCCGAAGTCAACCAATTTCAAATGCTAGCTAATGTCTGAAGTCCATACCTTATAAGTGGCATTCTTTTAGTGTTGATTGTTTCTTTTTACTCAACTTAATGTAGTCTTCTCCAGCACAGTAAGTAGTATCGTAAGAGTAGTATTCTAACTGATGTTACTTGGAATCTGGATCGTTTGGTACATTGAACGGGAATGTAGTACCTCGCATGCTATAGAACATGGTACGGTAAGGGTAGGATTATGTAGATCACATTATTGGAATGTATTAAGCTACCTCCACATGTGAGACTGATTTTCCCCTAATAATTACATGCATTTTTACCTACTTTTGGAGTTTTCTTAGTCAAATTAATCATGTAGAGCACATTTTTTATATGTATCTCCTTTACAAGTTGAGCTATTGATTCATTATGGCTCCTTTCCTTTAGATCTTTTCCTTGGCATAAGATTTCTAAATACAATGTTTTGGAATGGAAGTGCATCATGACAAGGAGCATGTGTTCTAAAAGGTGTATCACAAGGGTATTAGTATTTGGAACACTGAGCCTAACCTTTTCCCCTACCCGATTGCCTTTAATTTTATACCATAACCTGCAAATACTCACTGTCTAGAGATTCTAGGGGCCCTTTATCTGAAACTCCTGCAAGCTATTACTGTTGAAAGCAATCAAATTTCAATTAAGCCCCTTTCAATCCCCAGAGCATCCAGTTTTCTTCTACCCTTCCAAAACCTAAACCTAGAAGTTTTCCTTGTCCCAAACCCAACATACATCCAAATGTAGGCTGCAGTATTCCAAATTTCCAAAAGCTGCCCTACATCATGCAGTAATTAAGAATAAAGGTGGTTTGATATTGAAATATTGAAATGTCATAATATGCATAGACTAACTTTGTCTGGCACATGCACTGTCTGTCGATTTTTCTTGAACATATGGTCATTGATCAAGTGTGTTGGTATAATCATATATGTAGTGATTGTAGCTACTCACTGAAAATAAGATATAAAAAAGGTTGATTGTACCTGTGGCTTTCTTGCAAGTAGTTCAACTGTTGCCTTAAGCTTTCTGCCTCCCTTTGCCATAACTAGCGATTTCAAGAAAACAAAAATATTAATCCTTGCAATAGGATCCCGGATATGCCAGAGAACATGAGTCTTTTAGTTCTAGGCCTTCTGGGAAAGTACAAGCTAATGGATACAAAATAATATTCAAAACCCTTATCATAAATTTGTTGATTATGAGCACATTTCATACCTTAGAAATTGAATATTCAATATCAATCCTAGCAATGTGTATATAAAAATCCAAATTACTGGATGTTACACACACGTGCTCAACTATGAACCACCACCCTTTTTTCTTTTTCTATTTTTTTTTTCAGTTGGTGTTATTTTGTTTTGATTTTCAGTTGTTTGCTTTCTGTCATAATCTCTCTCCCTATATTTTTTTGAATTAGTAAAT
The DNA here is from genome assembly GCA_033060915.1 of Euryodendron excelsum. NCBI lineage: Eukaryota > Viridiplantae > Streptophyta > Magnoliopsida > Ericales > Pentaphylacaceae > Euryodendron > Euryodendron excelsum. Next base: position 8,160,246 of record CM065377.1, read on the forward strand.
GTACTGTTTAGTTGCACTTTTAGAAGTATTTATTTTCCCTTAGTAAGCAACAATTTTCTCTTTTTCTTTTTTTTTGTAAAAAACAGAGCAAGTATTTCTGTAAAGCTATTAGCCAGGTGTGTAAGAACTGACAAATGCAGAATAATTTCATGTTTCACTAATCATTAGTTATTTCTAACATTAGGCTCTCTCCTTATTATGTCATTCTTGAAAATTATTACTTCACTATCTAAATCGACCTATTTGTCATGTTTCTTTATTCTTGCAGTCTACAAGGAAGAAGCCTTCAATGCTACTGATCCCTGTTGTGTGGGATTAAAACAGTGAGAAAACAATGTTGTATGCCTCTGAGGCCTTCATAGCAGTGCTCTGTTGTCATTGGGTTAAATGTTGACTAACCCTAGGCTCTCCCAATTGCATGTGGGTTCACTGCTCCTGCAGTTACCAAGATGGGGGGTGAGCATTGTGAGTATTATTTTGTTGCGAAGTTAACTTTTATACTGCTAAATAGTGCCAGGTTACTGATAATTAATTTTTTTCATTTTGCCTTCACTCTCCCCCTTCTTCTTCCCTTCTACTTCAATCACACATAGATGCAAACTGCAAATGCAAACATGGCTTTCACAGTTGCTGGCGTCAATTTATTGAACGATGATAAAATTTGATTCTTCTTCTAGTTAGCAAGTTCAGATGTCACAAATAAAGCTCTTGATTATTCCTAGTTTTAGGGGATATAATCCATTTGATGCAACTCGGGGACCCACCCACTTTGGCCCACCTTAGAAGATATATCCTTGGAGATATGCGGTTGGGATATTGGTCAATAATGGAGGAAGCCGTGAAGCCGTAAAGCCGTGATTATGGAAGGGATATTGGTCAATAATGGAGGAAGCCGTGAAGCCGTAAAGCCGTGATTATGGGATGGTGACTTGGTCAATCATGGAGGAAGCCGTGATTTAGTCTTTATTCAGTTGTTATGATTTTCAGCTTGTTTATTTCTTAGTTTATCTCTTAATTTGTTATGTGCTTATGGAAAAGTCTAAATTATGTGTACGGCTATTTATGGCCTATTGGTGGAATGAAAAGTTAGTTGAGTAGTATTCCAATACTTATTCTTTGGAGAGAGTCCCATTAGCACAGAGATTCTGTGAGTCCCCTCTAGCCTATCAATGAGAGGTTGATGGTCCAGAGGCTTTGCTTCACCATTAGTGTCCTGTTTTTCTGACTTTGAATCTCTATTGTGGAAATTAAAGAAGGAAAAAGAAGGGGAAGATTACAAGACAGGAGTCTTATGCTATGTCTGGATAAACAGGAGGGGATGTGTAGGTTGTGAGGGGAAGAAAGGAAGGAGAAGGGAAGGAAGGGGATGTACCCCTCTTCTTGTTTTCTTAGACAATAACTAACCAAAGGGAAGGGAGGGTGACCTTTCCTTCCTTTTGTTTGGTTAAGACAATAATTATAAAAGGAAGGAGGTGTGGAAGCTAAACACGTGATGTTTTAATAAATTCATTGCTTATGTTCTCACAAACTGAGGGGTATTATTGATATTAAAAATATCTGAATAGCAAGTGTTGCACTTCCTCCATTTCCTCCCAGTTTGGAGGGGAAGAGAATTGCTCAAATTGTATGCCCTCTTTCCCCTCACAAACCCTCCATAAACTTCCTTTTTCCCTTCTTAAAAACAATATAAGCATGGTGAATAATTTTTTTGACGAGTAATTTAGTGTTGAGTTACATGAACTATATTACTTAATTGAAAAAGTGGTGCATTCATCAATCACTTGCAGGTTGTCAAATTAAAAGGCCCGTTAATATCTTGACATTAACGGAAACTAGCTATTCATGACTAAGAAAGTTCTCAGGTCTTGGAATTGTTGACGGGGGTAGATTAATTACACAGGACATGTGCCTCTTTGTTTTCTCTAGATCTGCCATTTATCTTAAAATTTACTACTGGAGTTTTCCTCCATCCCAAATTAGGCTTGGATGTTAGAAGTGCTTAATAAACAAAATAGTTTACAGTAGTCCGTAGAAGAGGTGCTACAAGTTGATATGCAAAACCTGTTGGGAATTTCTGGCCCTTCCAAACACACTCCTTTTGGAAATAGGAAAGACAAGAATATCAAAATAAATACACAAAAACACAATACAAGAATTTATGTGAAAAAGTCCCAAAACAGGGAAAAAACCACCAGCCTCCAAAAAAAATACACTATGTAAAAAATTGTTATAATCACACAATTTTTTCTCCTCATCTTGCCGACACCCACTGAGCTATCTCACTAGCTAACCTTTAACTTTCATCTCTTTAAGAGGAATTTTACTAAAGTCAAAAGTTACTAGCTAAGGTATTGACTGGTGCACTTAACCAAGGAGACTTCACCCTCCTTAAATAACTTTGCCCCTTACAACCCCCCCTTCTCCTAATCATTCGATGTGGGATAAGAAGCAAAACAAACCAACAATCTCCACCTTTGTAACTTTGGCTGATCCCACAACCACATTCCACTTTAATGAAGATCTTCATAGCGTCTGCAATCATGCTCCACCATAAAAGCATATACACTCAGAATAAACCAATTCCAAGCATTTCACTTCAGCCCACGTCGAAAAACAACTTTGCTAAAAAATTATGGTGCAACTCCCACATTTGGCTTTCCTGGAAGTTCATCAGCCATCGACATGAATTTTTACCACACACCCTGCATTACCTCCAAGCCAATGCCTGTGTGCAAACTTGTGGACCTATCCGTGGGGATTTCTTGTGAACATTCAACATCTGTTGCATTTGTCCGCCTGTGCACCTGTACATTTTGACCATGTACTCCTGCGCCTGTTGTAGCAACTCTTGCTCCATTTGTTCATTTTGATCTCCACCAGTCTATACATGTTGCTAATCTATACAACCAGAATCGCGCCCTTCTGATTGATGACTGGTTTTTCGCCATTAATTAACCCAGATGCTTCCGATCAACCCCTGATCTCCATCTGCTTCTGTCCAATTTGACCCAAAAATAGTACAAAACTACACCCACCGGTGACTCTGCAGCGCCTAAAAACCTTAGGGACACTTCCCTCCATGAATTTCGAAACCGGCCAAACCTTCACCTAAAGGATCCTGCACACTGGATCATTGCCCAAAGCAAAGCAAATGCAAACTGGTCTGTTGCAAACTTGCTCCTTCACCAGCAATGATAACGACTCCATCCCTGCAATGATAATGGCCAGATCGTCTTCAAAACATCAACACGTTGTCCTCCATCAACCAATAATTTTTTTTTTTTGGTTGTCTCTCCTCTTTTCCTGTGCATCAGCTTGATGAATATTTACCGCACACATGAATAGTACCCACTAAGTAAGTTCCCAGGAAAGACTCAAATCTTTTCTAGACAGAACTTTAAGATTCCCAAGAAAGATTGGAATGGTCACACCGGTCCTGCTTAAAACCAATCTCCTAGATAGAATCTCCTTAGACTATACGTATCTACAATACCACACCAAAGCTCCACCTCACTAAAAGGATAACAACACCAAAGCTCCACTCCACCAAAAGGAACCTTTGATAATTTCAAGAAAATCTTTTCTGATATGAAAGATCAGTCAAAACTGCAACCACAGAACATACTCAGAATTTTAAGAAAGAAACACAACAACCTAAAAGGCTCTGATACCACTTGTTGAAAATTTCTGGCCCTCCCAAACACAACCTTTTTGGAAATAAGAAAGACAGGAATATCAAAATAAATAAAGAAAAACACAACACAAGAATTTACATGAAAAATTGGCAAAACAGGAGAAAAACCACCAGTCCCCTTAAATAACTTTGTCCCTTACCCCCCTTTTCCTACTCATTCGATGTGGGATAAGGAGCAAAATAAACCAACAAAACCTAAACCAATATGAAACATCTACTCTTCTTATCACTGTCTAGGAGCATCAGCTTCCTTAAATGGCTCTTATAGCTTGGGTACTAAATTATTTGATGGGAAGTGTGGTAGCAGTCTGTTAGCCAGTCGAGTATCTAGTTAATCTAGCATAATTTCATATAATGTAACTAATTTTAATTAATAAACTATGTATCTCATTTTCTTCTTTTTTCTTTTCCATTGTTTTTCAATTAACTGCCTTTTTACCTTCATCTGTTGCCAATATATTCTTTGTACTTGGGTATATATTGAAGATGTGTCGAAAGTCTAAGCTTTTGTGTCATGATGGCCCAATGGTGGAGTTATCAGGTGTTAGGGAATCTTGAGTTCATTGTAGCGAAAAATTTGAAACTATTTAAAGAAGATTCAAGAAAGTAGAATAAAGAGCTTGGAAATTTGTCTCTCACAAATGCTAGAGCATTATAGTCCATTAAAGAGGTAGAGGGGAATGTGGCATCGCGGAGGAAGAATGTCTGAGCAAAAAGCAGACTGAAGGGGAGCTGGGATGGTTATTGCTCATGGAGGATAATAGTTGTAGAAAAAAAGCAAGGGTTTTGTGGCTCGAGCCAAGTTCTTTCTTTTGGCTAATGCTCATGCACTAGCTAAATACATAGGGAGTTTTTGGTTGTTAATAATGTGGAGACTCAGTTGGAAGAGGAGATTAGGGGGAAGTGGTAGGACTTTTTTTTTTTTTTTTTTTTGAACAACAAAAGAAAGGAATTCATTAAAATATCGAAAAATACATCCTGGGATAAGATTAGACAGAGAGATATTCATCAATTTGCACTAAAACCTCACCAAATGAACTATAATACAATGAAGAACAAGAAGAAATAAAGACCCAAAAAACAGTTGATGAGTTACCAACTAAGCAAAAACATCTGCATTCTCTCTGCTAAGACATAAGCTCCATCTCCCTTGTTTTAATTTTTCAATTTCCTAACACCCTCCAGAGAATAAAACACATCAGATACTGAAAAAGAAGATTTTGGATTTTCTGCTTTAACCTATTGAACTGCCTGAATCACTGCATTATCCAGAACTTCCTCCCACCTGACAAAATTTTATTAAACACAATCATTTCTTGACTTCCAGATGTGCCATATGACAACAAGAAATATAGCATCCCATAATATTTTCTCAACATGATTGAAATCCATGCTTAACCACATCTGCATATGATTCAATAAGCTATTTGAATTTACCCACTCTAGGCCCCACCATTTGTAAATATGACACCATAATTTCTATGAGAATAAGAAATTGAGTAGCAAATGATTTGTATTTTCTTCAAAGACCTTACAGAATGGGCGAAGTAAATCACTATTTTGAGGCAAGCATTTCCTCTTGAATAGCATTAACTTTGATTTAATTTTCTCTTGAACAGTTATTCATCCAAATATTTGAACTTTGTGAGGAGCATTGATTTTCCAAATCAAACTCAACTCTGATATGCCTTGACTACCTACATCAACAATATTTCTATAACAAGATTTGACTGTGAACGTACCATTCTTTTCTAGCTTTCAGATGATTTTATCCTCTCTTTACTCATCTATGCTGCTGACTTGTAATTTGTCAATCAGTTTAGTATGTTGCTTTTCCTCCCAAGCCCTCAATTGTCTTCTATACCTCATGCTCCATGATCACCCTGCCTTCTCTATCTCATTAATGAAAGCTGACTTCTATAGTGATAGAGAGAAAATTCTAAGAAAATCATTAACTAGTGGATTTTTCCCATTTCACTTATCCTCCCAAAAATTGGTTTTTCTACCATTCCCCACTCTTATTTCCATATTCTTCATGAACACATTCGGATCAGATCCTACCTTTAAGATATCTGACCATATGTTTGAGCATCTTTTGATTTCACATTTCTCTGGGAGCCATATTCTTTCATCATATCTATAGTTTTGGCACACTACCTTCCTCTATAAAGCACCTTTCTTATTTGCAAACCACCACCACCACTTAGCTAATAGTGATGAATTCAGAGAGTCCATTGGTATTACTCCAATTCCTCCTCTATTCTTGCTCCTAGTTATCATATTCCACCCAACACAATGAACTTTCCTCATTTTATCCTCATCACCCCACAAGAATCTCCTTTGAATCTTTTATATTTTTTTGCATACCTCCTTTGGAAGCCTAAACAAGGACATGTAATACACTGGTAAGTTTGCTAATGCAGCTTTAAGTAGAGTTAATCGTCCTCATATAGATAAGTGCTTTATCTTCCAGTTAGCTAATCTGTCTTTTATTTTCTTAATTACACCATCCCATGACTTAATCTGCCTTGAATTTGCCCCCACTGTTAATCCCAGATAGCTCATAGGTAGAGTCTGAATTCTGCGCTTGAATATCTGGGATGCTTCTATAATGAAACCTGGATCCACCCCAATGGCACTTACTGCACTCTTCTGGTAGTTAATCTTCAGACCTGATATCAACTCAAATCACCTTAGGATTCTCTTTAGATTGTGTAATTCCTGCTTGTCGACATCCTAGGCTTGATGGTTTGGACCTTTCTTTCTTTTATAAGGAGGATGGAGAGGGGTTGGAAAGATAGTTCTCTCATGGGGAGTTGATGGTGGCTTTGGTGGAATTGAAGACAGTGATGGTCCTAATGGCATGATAATGACTTTCCTTTTAGCAGGTTGAAGTCTTGGGAAGGAGGGAGTTATGGCTTTGTTGCATTAATTTCATGAAGTAAGCTCTTTTAAGCATAGTTTGAATACCTCCTTTATTGCTTTGGTTTCAAAAATTGGGGGACTTACAAAGTCGAGACTTTCGACCCATTCGTCTTTTTGGATGTATCTATAAGTTGTCCTCGAACATGTTGGCTGTGAGAATGCAAAAGGTGATTGGTAGAGTGATTTCGAATACTCACCATGGTTTTAGGAGAGGGACGTAGATTCTTGATGTTATTTTAGTTGCTAATGAATTAGTGGATTCGAGAATTTGGAGAGAAGCCCCAGGCCATGTTTGCAAGCTTGGCATAGAAAATGTGTATGATCATGCGAATTGAGGTTTCCTTCGTTTGTTGGAGTGGATGGGATTTGGGGAGAAATGGAGAACGGATTCTATATCGTATTTACATTGAGATATTCTGTTTTGGTTAATGGGACTCCTTCTGGTTTTTGTGCTAGCTTGTAGGGGTTGAGGTAAGAGGATCCTTCGTCCCCATTCTTGTTCATTATTTGTGATGGAGGCATGAGCAAGATGACTTCTAGACAAGCGTAAGGGGGCTTGATATGTTTTGATGGTGGTGGGATGAATGGTGGCCTTTCTTTTGTTGTCTATTTCTTATCTTCCTTTTGTTGATGGTACAATTATATATTGTGATGCAAGTGAGGAATAATTGCGTTAGCTGTTATGTCCTCTTATTTTTTTGAGGCTGTGTCTGGATTCATAGTTAATGTGGGAAAGAGTGAGCTTATTCCAGTTGGGGTAGTTCAGTACGTTCAAGCTTTAGGGTTGTTTTCTACTCGCAATTTTTAAGATTAAACTAATTTAAGCCTTTCCTTTTCTATAAACTATAGAACTTTTCTTCTACCATTTAAACCCTAACGGCAGAAGCTTTCCTAGCATGAACACACCACAAATCTCAATATAAGCAGGTTTACTTCTAAGTTTCGTAATTTGCCCCCCCCTTCTCCTTCAATTGGTAAGAGCTGTTTAAAATTAGAATAAGGTGTGTCAATGAATTCTAGACCTAAATCAATAAATAATATTACAAAACGTAACTGAGTATCCTGTACTAATGCAAGAAAGCTTTCAGGGTAATGGATGAGTTACTTGTGAAAGATTACCTTGGCTTCTGAAGCAGGACTCAACAACTGATGTTCCTCCTTCTCTTTATTGTGTTTGTCAAATATTGATCTCATGCTGATAAGGAAAAGTCAAAACATCAGTGGCTTATTTTTTCAATATGTGCTTTTGAACTTATAATGCAAGAACTTTATTTCATTATACCATGGTATCAGTATGAAGAGATCATTTGTAATAGACTGAAAGACGTCAACAAATCTTTTGTTTTTATTAAATTGTTTATGTTTCTTATTATTTGATCATGATAGTGTGGTATTTGTGCATGCAAGGAAAAACTATTGAACAATGGGGATTGATTTTTGCCCTGGAAGAAATAAAAAAGGAAAGCAAAGAAATGCACCTGTGAGATGGTCATTCAAAGTAATATTCAGTTTTTTTGCTACAAATACAACATAAAATATTGCTTATCTTATAGAATTTAAAGTCTACTGCAGAACTATCAGCTTGCATTTTGCAACGAATACAAGCTTGAGCAAGAGTTCCTTCTATTAAATAGGCACTAGGGAGGAAAGGATGCAGATTATCAATCCAATGGCTATTGAACTGAGTTCATCCATGCATCTTTATGTTTCTTTCTTTCTTTCTTGCTTTTTTGGGAAAGCTAGATCTGCCAAATTTAAAAGAACCAGATAAATTCATTCTTTAATGCCGAGTGGCAAGTATAATTTGTGTGGTGTGTTTCATGCACAGATGATATGATAGATGCATAATGCAATATGGTGAACATTATTGGCTTCCTCTTTCTTCTCATCCTTTGATCACAAGATTTAAATGAATCACTCATTGTTTGTAGTTTTTGTGCTTCTCTAGCCTTTCTTTGGTTTCTTTGCAATTGTAGTCATTTAGAGTCTGAGTTTGTTGAAGATCTTTATTCGTTAACAGTATTCAAAGACGAATATAATGACTTACTAAGAATAATGCTTGGGAATTGGTTTCATTGCAACTGCTAATGGATATCATGCCATGTCATGATTCTGCAGAGTCAATGCTCTCTTATTGCCAAAGTTTATTCTTAACAAGGTGGCATACACTTTGGGGAATCCTTTTGCCCATTTCACAGGGAAACGGTTGCATCTTCCTACAATGCATCAGAAAGGGAGCTCAAGTTCTTGAGAAGTATTTTACTGGGTTTTGAAGTTGTTTCTAGTTTGCGCATTAATTTGGGGAAGAGGGAGATTATTCCTGTAGGTTTAGTAGAGAACATAGGGGACTTAGCAGCCAATCTAGGTTGCAAAGTTGGAGCTTTTCCCTCTTTCTACCTTGGGTTGCCTCTAGGTTCCTCCTTTAAAGCCAGAGCTGTTTGGGAAGGGGTTATAGCGAGGTTTGAGAAGAGATTAGCTTCTTGGAAAAGACAATATCTTTCTAAAGGGGGTCGGCTAACTCTTATCAAAAGTACTCTCTCAAGTCTTCCCATGTATGCAATGTCCCTATTTACAGTGCCTTGTTCAATAGCAAAAAGGCTTGAGAAGCTTTAAAGAGACTTCTTATTTGGGGGGGGGGGGGGGGAGGCTTGGGGAAGATTTTAAATATCATCTGATAAATTCAGATTCAGTGTGCTTGCCTTTGGATAGAGGTGGAGTGGGCATTAGGAAAGTTAGCCTATTCAATAGAGCTTTACTTGGAAAATGGTTGTGGAAGTTTGCAATGGGCAGCGAGGGCCTTTGGAAGAGAGTCATAGCCAGTAAATATGGGAATGAGAGGAATGGCTGGACCATAAGGGTGATCTCATCTTCCTTTGGAGTGGGTGTCTGGAAAAGGATCATGAAAGGGTGGGAGGATTTTTATAAACTAATCGCATACAAAATTGGGGATTGGGGATGATAGCAGGGTCCGTTTCTGGCTTGATGGTTGGTGTGGGCACAGGTCATTAAGGGAGGAATTCCCAATGCTTTTTGAGATGGCTTCAGACAAGGAGGCTTTGGCTTGCCACTATTTTTCTCTCTTTCAGGGGCGTTTGCTTGGGCCCCTATTTTTAAGAGAAACTTACAGGATTGGGAATTAGAAATAATGTCTTCACTCCTTGGCTATCTTCAAACCACACCTATAGGGTTGGAGGAAGAAGATAGGTGGTTTTGGAAAGCCTCCAAAAGAGGTACCTTCTCTGTTTGTTCCTTTTATAAATGCCTTTGTGGTCAAGGAAAGGCTTTTCCATGGAAAGGAGTTTGGAAAAAAAAAGCTCCTCCCAAGGTGGCATTTTTTGTTTGGTCAGCATCTCTTGAAGCTATTATCACCTTTGATAACCTAAGAAGGAGGAGGAAGATAGTGTTAGATTGGTGTTAAATGTGTAAGTGCGATGGCGAGTCAGTAAATCATCTTCTCTTGCATTGCCTAGTTGCTATAGATATTTGGAGCATGATGTTTGGTGTTTTTGGCATTACTTGGGTAATGCCTGCTTCTCTGAAGGACCTTTTGGCCTGTTGGAGTCATAGTTGCCCAAGGAGGATGTCCAAAAAAGCTTGGTTAGCAACTCCCCTCTATAAATCATGGTGCATTTGGCTGGAGAGGAACTATAGAGCTTTTGAGGTGTGGAAAGTGTTATTTACAGTTTAAATGTAACTATTCTCTTTTCCCTCTCTTGTTGGTTGAGTCAGAGTTCTCCTATTGGCTCCTCCTTTTTGTTGGTTGAGTTAGGGTTTGTATATGCCTGTAAGTAGATAGGCATCTTTTCCTTTTCTTGTACAGGCTTCGCCCCCTTTCTGGCGGTTTCTTTTATACACATCTTTACTCATAAAAAAAAAAAAAGAAAGTATATAGCACTTAAGAGCTTTGTATTTCTCAACCACTTGAGTTCATTGATCCCTATCATCCTTCATGTGTATGCAATGTTGGCCAACCTATATGAAGAAAGCAACCAGTATCAGTTTTGACATGTAAGTTTTTCCTTTGAGGTATATATTTCGCTCTTTGTATTCAAGGCAGTTTTTTTTATCGTAAATGACATCATTTTATCTAGGTTTTCCTCATATGCCTCAATTTGCTGATCAGTTTGCTCAAATTCCAGTTTACCATGAAGGTTTTGGGTGGTGGTAACTACATCAGTACAAAGGCCTGTCTTGAGTGAGTTATTTTAGCTCCACGCTTTCTTTCCTTTGAATCAAAATTCAATTAAGTAGAGTATTAAGTTCAATTATTATATTTGTAGTAAACAAAACAAGTAGTTAGTTTAGTGGAATCAAACTAAAAATAAGAAGGTGGTTTTATTTGGTAATCATATGAAAATAATCCTCCTAGCAATCTTACTGATGATAGAGTGGAGTTGATGGGTTTTAGTTACTTATGTAGCTATATATATACATATATTGTTGAGGTTATGCAACAATTTCCTCATTTATGACTCTCTCACAGATTCCTATAGGGTTATTTTTCAGGCTAATAAGCATATAGTATGATATCAGAAGTATTCTCTCAATGAATGGCTGTCCTGATGAATTTGAGCCTGTTATCGGCCATTATGGTTTTGAAAGCACCAATTGATCTTCTTGTTAATTATTTAGCAGTTCACATTCTGCAATTGCTCAATCTACTAAAGACCCAGTACACGGATCCTTGACTACTCTAGTATTTTCTGAATCTTTGATGTTCTTTTGACAATTAGTTTTTCGTTCAGTCAACTCAGAATTCAGAAATGGATTGCAATTTTGAATAAACTCATGAACTTACCTGAAACATTATAGTATTAGGGTTTATGTTGAAATTTTTTACCTGCCTACATGACTGCGATGAAAGTCAGCTTGTGTTGTACTAAGTGTCTTATCTTTTACACAGTCAGTCCCAAGCCTGAATAAAGGAGGGATGTAACGTGTGGACGGCCAGTGTAAAACTTATTGTTGTGGCTCATGAACATGGATCCTAGGAATTTTCACTATATCATTGCTAATGCGAGTTGCTACACTGGAGACCGAGTGTCGTGGTAAATAGGAAAGGCTTAGCTAGAGCATTCCTTTTGGTGATGCATTGCATTAGCAGTCATGCAGTGAGAAGTAGGAAATGGTTGCATGCTATAATTGGTAAGTGCGCATAAAGAAGCTAGTCTAAGAGAGAGGCATGTGATGAGGTACTTGGAACCTAATTTGTCTGCAAGTAAATAGGTAGTCGAAAAATCTAGGGAAATTGAAAAAAAAAAAAAAAAAGATATGAACTTCGGTAGATAGTAAAGAAAAACATAGGAATGGGTTTGGTTGGAATTTGTACATAAATTTAAAAGAAGTTTTAGAGGTCAAAGGAAAGGAGATAGAAATAATTAGTTACGTTGGTGCTAGTAGAAGAGACACTAAATATAATTAGTGCATGTGCATTGCAAGTAGGATTAAATGAATCTAATAAACGACAATTTTGGGAGGAATAGGATATGAACATATAAGTACAAAGGATACAAAATGGAGAGGGTCTTTATTGGAAGTGACCTAAATGGCCATGCAAGGGAAGGTAGGGCAAGATATGATTGAGTAAATGGGGGTTTTCGCTTTAAATCGAGAAATGATGGAGATAATGCAATATTACTATTTGCAATGTAGTATGTTTGTGTAATACCAAACGCATGCTTTGAAAAAGAGGGATATTCACTTAATAACATTCATAAGTGGAACACGTCACTTAAATAGATTTCTTCTTTCTAAAAAAGTTGAGAAAGGAACATGTAAGGATTGTAAAGTAATAGTGGGAGAAAACATAACTAGACAATATAGATTAGTGGTATTAGATGTATGTATTAGGAGACGGGCACCCAAGAATCAGATGGTAGATCTTAAAAGGTGGAAATTTAGTACTCTACAAATAGAGTGATCTAGGACGGAGAATTGATTTCAAATGGGGAAACTAGAGCTGATTTTAAATGAGGAAACTATCAGTATGTGGAGTGAGGTGGCTAGTTACTATGTTACATGGACTCTTCTCAAATTTATGAAGTACTCGAGTGCAAAGGTATAGGTATGAATGTATGATCGGCATGTATTGTTAGATATTCACTTAACAAAAATATTTATTAATTCAAATTTACCATATCAATATGCATAAAACCTTCATATTATGTATAAAATGCTCTATAACACATTGTAAACTTTATTTTATTCTATAAAATACAATAAGCATATTATGGAATATGAATGTTTTTCCATGTCCCTATGTCCTTTGATATAATAATTAGATGAATCTGACAGTTAGATACATATCCATACCAGACACCTGTATTCTAAGAATTATTGACACGGATATGAGTGTCATACATGCTAACACGATAATTTTCAAAAAATATAGGACACGACACAGTAAAAGAATATATTTTTATATGTTATATATATATATATATATATATATATATAAATATTTTACAAAAAAAAGTAAAAAATATACAAAATAATACCAATTAAATAAATAAAACAACATATTTCACTATTTAATTAGTAACAAATCATTCACAATTAGATAAATTACATTCCATTAAAAATGATAAAGTAAACAAACATATTAATAACAAAAACAAGTTGTTCCATCAGTACATAATATTATAAAGTCATAAACTAACAAAAATATTAACATGTCATTACATTTCATCAACTATCCATTATCATCTAATATAAAAACTATAAAGAACAGTCAAAACAAATTAATCACCAATATAAGTAGCACACATGGTTTTCTTCTTCTTATTCTTCAATCCAACAATTAGTTTTAAAATCGATAGTTGAGTCCTCATCGTGTCCCTTAAGTATTCAAAATGGGACACGCATGTCCAAGCCGTGTCCACAGAGTGTCCGATGTAAAAATAAACAAATAAAAAAATTAAATACATAAAATAGAGTGTCCGATTTGTGTCCCCAAGTGTTGGTATCCAACACGAGTACGACTCCTCCAATGAAGTGCCCGTGCTTCTTAGTGCTTATTCAAGTCCATGTAACATAGGCTAGTTGTATTAAGAGAGTAAGAAAAAAAATAGCATATGGAGAATACAAGGAAAGTGGGTCCTAATATAAAGAAACTTGGTGGTGGAATAGAGAGTTCAAAATAAAAAGAAAAGAAATAAAAAAGGAATTTTCATAACTTATGAAAATTTGAAAGGTTAAATTAGATAAAACCAAAGCTAGGAAAGCGATTATCAGGCTAAACAACGAAAATCTATAACTTAGTTTAATAACAAAGATAGAGAGAAAGATATATATTGACTTGCTAGGATATATGTTTTCTGGACTCGAGTACGCTTGTCGGGTATAGGTATGTGTCTAAGTATCGGATCCATTTAATTCTTATGTCCAAGGACACTTGGACACATCTAAATTTTATATTTTTTTTAATATTTCTTTTATTTATTTAAGATAAAATGGTGTTTATAAACTAAAATATAGCATTTGATGCTTAAAATAGAAGTCTTATGCACAGTTCTATAATAAATTCAATTATTTAAACATACTTCTTGAATACATATCTAAGTAGTCATATCAAACATATATTTCATACCCTTGTTCGAGTGTCGACTATCCGACGTGGTTGTTTCACAAATATCTAGAATAAGAGAAAAAAAAGATAGCGCTAAACTGAGTTGAGTGTATTAAGGGTGAGTATGAGAGAGTGTTAGTTAAGAAAGATGAGATTAAGGAGGGGTGGAGTAAGTTTGCTTAAAATGAAAAGCAATCAAAAAACTCGAATTTATTTGATCTTAATAACTCTAATAACAGTATAAGTATAGATTTTTTGAAAGATTAGGGTATGGAGGTAAAAGTGCCCATAATGAAAATGAAAATAGGAAAAGGCGTACATCCAAATAGAATTCTTATCCAAATTTAGAAGTGTTTGGGTGATGAACGAGCAATTTGGCTAACTAATTTATGCAATAAGATCTTGCATCCTAAGAAGATTCCAAATGCATATAGGAAAAGTACATTATTGCCAATATATAAGAATAAAGATGAGACTCAAAGTTGTACCAATTGTCATGGCTTGAGTTATACAATGACACTTTAGGATAGATTAATTTGGTGCAGATTAAGACATGTGGGTGTATGTAATAAGATAAATAGTGGACCTTTAACAACTTTTTTAAACTACATACTGTCGTATGGACATCGGTTTTTGTTTTTATGTTATAGTAAATCCTTTGACTTGAGGTTGTTATTAAATCTTGTCCTTTTTTTTTTTTTTTGAACAACAAAAGTTTTATTAAACAGAGCACCATTTACAAGTCCTAAAGACTTTACAAAGCTAACACCCAACATAGAGGTTGAGAAGAGATCAACCAAAATACTAGCGGAATACACCAAACAGGCACAACTAACCAAAACCAGAAAAACCAAAAATAGAACTGCATTGGAAAATCAGATCATGAACTAACAACTGAGAGACTCAACAATTTGATACTAGATAAACATACAAAAAGAGAAACTACTAATTGAAACTTTAGCTACATGTGCTTGAAGCCAAAACCACAAAGACAATTTTATCTCCTGGACAATGATCTCCCATTCTACTTTCTTGCTATTAAATATTGTCTTAATTCTACAAGGCTTTGATGTTGTCAGCCTTTGACACCTAATAGAAGGATATGTACTAAAATATTCGGATGTGTGGATGATATATGTTTTTTTTGAAACAGCAAAACAAATGAATTATTTAGCAAAGTAAACATAGTACAAGAACAGAGCAAGGGCTAGGCTCAAAGCAGCCAGGGCAAAGCCTAGCTACAAAGAAACCTTATAGTAGGAGAGAACACATGAGATTGTGTTGCTTGTGTATTGGATGAGAAAATTCTTGCTAGTCAATTTCAAAAAATATTTACATAAGTGTCTGTAAAACATATATTTTCTTTGTGTAACTATATATATTTGTAAAACATATATTTAAATATAATATATTTATGAAGCATTTTCTAATTTTGTTTTTGTTGATCCCATAGCGGAGTGGGACACACATATAAGATAGGGTATTGAATGTGTCTATGGTAGTCAAGCTTATATGAAAAATTAGTTGATGGAAGTTTATTATATATTTTGTGACAAAGGGAGCTCGCGTATGATTTCCATTCTTTAGGTGAATTTGTAATTTGTTGATGGGCATCATTGCAATTGTGAAGTTTAATAAGACTACTTAGCCTAGACTCTCTATATGTAGAGATCCCCAAGAAGTCCCACACCACATGTCCTCATATTAGTCATTTAACCTAAGAAACACAGATACTTCTAAGAGGATGTTGTGTTCGTCTCGGACACGCCTCGGATGCACATACTCATCAAAAATCCTAGGACATGTGTCAGACATGCCAATTGACGTGTCCTAAATTTTTGTTCATTTATTTTTCTATGGACACGCCCAAGACACACCAGAAACATGTATTTATCACTTAAATGTCACTTAAATGCACATGAAACACATTGTAAGTATAAATTGTAAACTTGTTTTTATCATGTTTTATGTTAAATTATGATTACATTACAGTTTGAACGTGTTTTTCATGTTGAATTAGTATTATTTTTTCATATTTTTGATGGTTTGTGAATGTTAAATTTATATACATAACTAATAAAATATATAAAACATGTATCTTTTGTCATATTCCTGCCGTATTTGTGTCCTCTTGTTCTAAAAATTTTCGTGTCCCGTGTCTGCCGTACCCGTGTTAGTCTCCATGCTTCTTAGCATTTAACTATATATATGAGGTATATAGAGAGAGAAAAGAAGAGAAACAAAACTCTTGAAGAGTTATAAAACCATGACTTGTTATAGATACAGTGGTGAGTGGATCTAAAGTATTGGGACTTCCATGGTAAAGATACATGATTGTAATTATAGTCATCATGAGATAGTGATTAGTAGATGTAGATTACATGTATCTATATGTAAATGGTGATGTATAGGTTAAGAGACTAAGGAGAGTAGCCATCAGATTTTCTCTCTTTGATCATGTTCCACTTCTTACCTCATATAGTGGTTCACTTTGAAGAAGCAAGAGCAAATGTGTCTGAGCTTCTGGAAGGCTTTGCACTTGTAAAGTCTAGTGAGGTAACCTTACCTACTTTTGTGTTTAAATGCATGTTAATCATTAAAGAAGTTGATCATTTATCCTATATTTTTCTAACTATATGGTTTCTAAAGAAATAACATTGAGGGTTTAACGAAAGAAGTGTGTATAACTTAGACGCGCGCGCGCGCGCCCCGGGGGGGGGGTTGGTTGGGTGTGTGTTTGTCAGGTTTTTGAATTTCTAACAAAAGGCTGCCTTACATCAAGGATACGTATTAGATCCTTAAACTTTTACATTGCTTATGGTTGAACTTACAAAGATCGTTGAAGAACATATACCGTAGTATAAGTTAACTGAGGATGATGTAGTTTCACTCACTTAAACAAGAATAAGGAGTGAACTAACTTAGAACGTTGGAGAGATACTTTAGAGTTTATTGCTTTTTGTTAAATAGGATCAAGACATAGCATATGGAGGCTATCTTTAGTAAAGCTATAGATTAGAATGATGGTAGAATTAAAACTTGATGGCTAACAGATAGCTACAATTGATCTTTTTATATCTTGGAACAATCATCCATAAGAAAGGAGAGAATTAAGGATGATGTGGCCCCTAGACTTACAGCGAGATGGATGAAATGAAAAAATGAATTAAGAGTTTTGCGTGATTGTAAGATTCGTAGTAAGTTGGAGGGAAATTTCTATAGGATTACTATAAAGCCTGTTATGCTGTATGCCATAGAATGTTAGGCAGTTAAGAAACGTGTATAAAACCGAGTGTAGTGGAAATTAGAATGTTGAGATGGTTGAATGTGACGGATAAGAAATGATAAACTAAGAAATGAAGGCATTCACGAGTACATGTTTGTGAAATTTGTGCTTAACTGTCTCTGTAATCATTTACGTAACATACATTCAAGTAAGACGGCAATCTATAGATGCAGAATGTATATATGTTGCCTACCTATGCACGCATGAAGATTGGATATTCAGGTTGTCCTAATATTTCTATTTGCTGCAAGGAGAAATTCAATAACCAATTTGAATGTGATTATAACATAAGATCGGTTAATTATAATTTATTAGCACACCTTTGAATTTATTGTTATATACCATAACCTGATGACTGTTCTTAGGATTATAAATTAGTTAAACTGTAATTTAAGGGAAAAAATTCCTGCCTTGTTGGCGGAATTGCATTTAAGAATCTCTCATCGACTTAGGAGCATCCTGAAATTTAATACCAAGTGAAAATTTAGTATTCTCTTCTATGACAAGTCTGGCCAGTGATTCTATGGTTGAGCTGCCTGTTCAATAATATTTAGGCCAATAACTCATAATTGAAAGACCAAGAAGGCTTCTTTTTTTCCTAGAGTAGGCATGACACTTTCTTTTTCTTGGTGGATCTTCATGAAAGATCATCAGAATTCTTGAAAGGATGTGTGCGATATCTCCTTTCCATGACTGAATTTTTATGTAGAAGGAAATTACTGGATGATGAAAGTGAAGAAATCCAATACTATTCATCCTATTAGTATATGTTACATAGACTCTTGTAGGGTTATCGGGTGCTGTTATTTGTCGAAGTTGGTCGGCTTTATTGAATTCTCATGTCTAAGGATATAAATGCATGTCTTCAATACTCACATGGTATTTACAAAATAGAGCACCTTATGCATGGTTATATATTGAACTTAGTTACTTATACATACTTCTTGGGTGTATGTCTAACTAGATATATTGAACACATTCCATACCTTTACACAAGTGTCAAGTGTTCGATATTGATACTTCATCCGTAGGTATGCTTGTTATTAGAGAGTAACATTTCATTCTTTTCAAATTAGTTCGTATCTTGCTGAGACCAATAAAAAGAGCTGATGTTATAGTTAAAGCCACAAGCAAAAAACCACAAGTAACTAGTTATAGTCGGCATGAAGGAGCTAAATGAGATGTATTCTTTATATATATGTTTATTGGCTCTGCCATTTGCCCATGTTTCATTATTCGTAAAGAATATGTAAGTCATCATACTAAGGGTAGTGGGCAGTAAGAGAACTCTCAACTTGCTGCACAGTATTAGACTTGTTTGATGAGTGGCACAACTGTTTACAGCATCATGGCATTGCCCTTGCATTCTTCTCTTCTAATGATTCAAGTAGGAAATTCTCACCGCATAGAAGTGTAACTCATCAGATCTCTGCAGACACTAGCCCACCTCATCTTGTACAAATTTCTAATTTTAAACTTCCTGATCATGAAGTATGCATCAATACTACTAGCTAAAACCCTAGATAATGTAGTTATAGTGAACATTTAATATGTTTGATAAAATTTTCAATTAGCACACCTTCGAAAAATAGATAGTTTTCTGTTTTTATCAGCATGCAGGTGCATGACTACAATCTTTCAAAACGTTGACGGGAAGAAGCAAGTTAGCTTGCAGTAAATCGTCATAACTTATAGTAGATGTTAGTCCACTGCAAGGAAAATAGTAGATTTAAATCCTAAATCTGTGAAGTATCGATTTCCCGGTTAAATCGAAAACAATCAAAACAAAAACACCGAACAAATATACAGGCATTAAGGCACAACATAAATTACGGGATACAAACTTCAAAGATGCAGAATATGAGAGAGAGAGAGAGAGAGAGAGAGAGAGAGAGAGAGAGAGAGAGAGAGAGAGAGAGAGAGAGAGCTTATCTAACCTAGAGCTTGCAAATTCATAAAGCCTTCCGGTACTGGAGATGACGATCACTCCAATTTCGGCATCGCAAAGAACTGAGAGCTCCCTGGCCTTCTTAAGCAATCCATTTCTGCGCTTTGAGAAAGTCACTTGCCTGCTCGTTGAATTGTCAATTCTTCTGATGACAATTTTTCCTCTTCCCATCTTTTCTTGGTGAATACACCTAGGGTTTCGTCACCGGCTTTCTATGCTAGATTCAGCATAGAGCTTATAAATAACTTAAAAGTCAAATTGTTGATGAGAATTATACTAACTACTGTATAACAATCAGTCACAAAAATGGACGATATTTAACATAATAATGCACAGAGAGAGAGAGAGAGAGAGAGAGAGTACTGGTTATGTATTTTTTTACGGAGGACGGCGGAGACTAGTAGGTTTCTGAGATGTTTCTGATGCATATCTTGCTTTATAAGGAATGATAAAACCTGATTAGAAGCACGACCTCTCCTTTGGGTAACATGGAGCAATTCTTTGCCCCCACAAACCACTTAATGGTTTTCAGCTGTGAACGTAATTAAGGGAGTTAGTTATACCTTCGCGAGTACATAGACATAAGGTAATCGCCACAAGAAGAATACAGAAACAGATAAAAATAAAGTGATGAGAAAAGATTGTCTTTTGTTATGAGCTCTCCGAATATGATATGATGGCCAAGGCATGCGCTTCACTGACATGTAAAAGCCTAATCATGGGTCTTCTGAAAATTCTAAAGATATACAAAACTATTTAACCAATATGACTTCTCTCAGTCAACAAGATCAATCAAACTCAAGTTGGTGTTGAACTTGTGTATAAGAACTGCATTCGAAATGACCTTCTTTAGTTTAGGAACAATGGAAATATTATCAGTGCATCTTTTGATGCTTTGCAATACCTTCACTCTAAAGACTGAGATTCAGTATAGAAGACGCGCATGTAAGCTGTCACAGTTTGGGGGTTGCCATTGGGTGTTGAGGACCAACAAGCTCACAAAGGAGTACAGGTGAAGGTCACATACGCAGCTTAGGGACAGATGTCAGCCGAGGGAAGAGAGTGTAGCTTTCATTCATGAAAGCGAGTGAGTTAAGCTAACCTCAAACTTTAACAACCCCAGATACGACCGGTTCATTTTATTACTAGTATCCTATATAGTCAGATCCTATGGATCATTGACACATTGAGGACAAACACCAAGGAGTGTTTCGTTTGATTTTGGCTCTTGTTTATTGAAATCTTAAGAGAGCTTGTGCAAAAAATTTCCTATTATTGAGATGTACTTTATATATATATATATATGTCTAGGCTTTAAGGCTGCTTACATGCTTTGTCATATTTGAGATTCGAGATTGAGTAAACAACTAGTGCAGGTTCTCTTTGTCTTTGTGAGTGAAAAGGGTTGTTCTCTTGTTTGTTGCCTATCATGTAGCAACTCATGGTAGAACACTAGCAGATTGCAAATTTATCAAGAGTTTTATGCCAGTTTACATGTGAGGACAGAAGTTGTCATAGTAATGTTTCTGTACATTGACTAAATGTTGAGAAAGAGGTTCGGTGGTCAGAAGTTTGAAAAATGAATTCACATAAATGTGTGATAGATCTTTACCTGTGAATTCCTTGTTTTGGTTTGCTAGCTTTGTTCACCTTTTACTATTTCTTTTTTCTCTTTATATTTTTTACTAGTCATCCACCAGGTACTGGGATCATCACAAAATTATTTAAAAAATGGGGATAGCAGGGTGGATTGATTAGATACAGCTAGTATTCCTATTGTTGATATACACTCGGGTTTCATTCTTACATGTGTGAATAATATTGGAAAGAGAGTTATCTTTAGAGTTAGAACTTTGTATATGCTTTATGCTAATTTTAGTTCACTCTATATATGAAGTTGGCAGAATGTATGTCAAGGATACATATAGTTAATTTTAACTACTGTCCTAGCTATTCAGACATCGGTATGGTTTTTTTTTTCTCTTGTGATAGCTCATCTTGCTAAATGTTTGTATCAACATTATATTTTCTAATTTTTTTTCTCCCAGGTCCTTCTTGCCTACTGATTGGAGATGTTTGTCAGGACTTGATTGACCAGAGCATGCACAAGAAGGATGGTGTCACACTCTGCCATCTCTTACACCTGAGCTTATCTCAATTGCAAACTGTTTCTGCATCAGAAAAACAAAAAAAAAGTGGTGCAACAGCTGAAAGTGGTATATCCGCGCAAATTATTATACATGGATATAGCTTTTTATAGTGGTTTTGCTGGATATATTTAGTTTATGTTATGTCACTTGGCGCGATGCAAATTATAATACTATTTTGTCCACCAAAGTAATTTTGCATTGGGCTCAGTGTCAGTCTCGTAAACCATACTTGGCCACAACTTTCATGCAGTTCTGAGGCAGGTTTATTTGAGTCCTCCATCTCATATGCACCATCAAAGAGATCTTTTGTTCAAAAGTCCCATTATATACATGAAAAGTTCTTATATAGTGATATTTTATTTCATATGTTCCTTTAGAACTGTTACTTTAAAGTGCTATTTTTTCATATTTTATTTTGCGAAAATAAGTTTAAATAAATAATCTTAGAGGGTGTATGAGGGGCTAGACCATGCCTTAGGATGTGGAAGTCTTTAGTTTGAGTAATACCCATGTCTTAGGTTTAATCTGCCATATATGTATACATACATGCCCTGTATAAACATAAATATTTAAGTATGAAGAAGTCCTGGAAGGGCTCAGCATTAATCTTTCAAACCTGGCAATGAATCTCTGAGAACATGAAGGAAAAGCAGAAGTATTTGGAATCCTACACCTTCTGTTGCAAAGAAACAAAGCCATAATTAAGTATTAGAGAAAGCTGATTTTGTCTGATTGAATAATCAAATTGGGTAATACCCAAAAGTTGTGTTCACACTTGAAAAAGGTTCCAAATTAAAATTTTGGAAGATTAATGTTATATTTCGAGCTTGAATTATAAATTATTTGGCTTTTCAGTACATGCATTGTCGAAATGAGTATTTAAAGTTGCGTTCACACTTTGGAATTCTATTTTAAATTGTCAAAACTAGTACTGGTCTGTTGATACGAGGATCCTCCAAATGATTATTTAAAGCTGTGTTCACACTAGAGAGCCGGAATTTTAAATTGTCAGAAATATTAGCAGGGATATATTCAAAGCTTAAAAACTCACAATTCCTGACCTCTTTCAGATCTTGTTACCAGTTTTTGTCTTAAATATTAAGTATGGGTTGCATTTATGCTTTTCACTTGCTTCACTGATCATAAAGACAAGGCAAACTTCGTCACTAAGACGAGATTTCCACCACTGCGGAATTTCGTGGAGAAGCTATTAGTGTTTGAACCCGCAATTTTTAAGTTTGTTGATGTATATATTTGTGTTGTGTATATAGACTGGGGGTAGTTTAGTCTCTGGGGGTAGTTTAGTCTTCTTCTTTTTGTTTAGGGTTAGCCTATATATGTGTTGTTTCTATGCTTGTATTGTTACTGCTTTTCATATATACAAGTTATTATTTTCTCTCTCTGTCTTTTTCTCTGTCCCTTTCTTCATCTTCAACAATATATATATATATATATATATATTTCTTCATCTTTCTCACATGGTATCAGAGCCATGGTCGACTGCCTCTACCTTCTTCTTTTTTTTTTGGCATCTGTCTCACTAATTTTTCCTCCATTTTCTGTCTAATTTTGATCCGTTTTCTGTGAATACCGAATACAAAAACTTCTCAAAACTCAATTCTAAAACCACCATCCGATTCCTCTGCAAATTATCTTCCCATATTCATAAAAATCGGCCACAGAAACGCCGCCACGCGCCGGTCAAAGAGCGGCGCGTAAGATCCACTCTCAGCAGCCTTCACACGCGCCTGCACTCGCCCAAGGAGCGACAGTCAACGCCCACGCGCCCTCCCGCGCTCCACCACTCGCAGACGTGACATCATCTCCTGCGTCATCCTGCTGACGTCATTCTGCTGACGTCATCTGCCACGCCACTACCACGTCATCTGCCACGTCAGCATCTAGGACCCACAAACTGCCGCGTCATCTGCCACGTCATCAGCCACGTCACCTGACACGTGTGTTGCCACGTCAGCATCGGGGCCCGCTCCTGCCACGCACTCTGCCGCGTCAGCTTGCGGCTCAACCGGTCTGATTTGAACCGGTTCAGGTCTGTCTTCTGGCTTATTGTGCCCGGTTCACTTAATTTCTAGCTGCTTTTGACATAGATAAGACCGGTTCCTAACTAATTTGGGGCTTCTGAATCTGTTTTTGGCCTCGGTTTTGCGAAATTCTGTTTGGAATTTTCTGGTTTGACGACATTAGTCACTTTTTTGGCCGGTTCACTGCCTTTCTTGGCTATTTTGGTCCGGTTCAGTGGTTCTAGGGTAATTTGGGCCTTCTGAATCTGTTTCTTCATTTAGTTTTGGCTATTTCAGCTCTGTTACTACTATAGCTACTATTGTTTGCCCTCTTTTCTACTGGTTGGGTTGTTTCTGCTCCTAGTTGTTCACTATGGATCGATCTGAGGTTTCCAGACCTATTGTTATTACTCTGGAGGGTCCCAATTATATACCATGGTCTCAGGCGATGTCTAGTTTCCTCAAGGGAAGGAAGCTTTGGCGTTATGTCACTGGCAATATTGAGTCACCAGTTCAGAGTGCTACTGAAACAGCTGCCGAATATACTGAGCGTCTTGAGGAGTGGGATAGCAAGAATCATCAGATTATGACATGGTTTCGCAATACTTCTATTCCCTCCATTAGCCTACAGTTTGGGAGATTTGATACTGCTCATGCCATCTGGGACTTCCTGGCTACCAGATATACTACTGCTGATCTAGCTTATCAGTATCAGTTTCTGACTTCTCTATGTCGACTGAGACAGGACCCTGGACAGTCTATCAGTGCCTTCTTGCCTCGGATTTATTCTATATGGGACCAGTTGACTCCGTCCGAGCCTCAGTGGGTCAGCGCTGTTGATGCCGCTTTGTTTGCCACCTATCGTGATCAGCAGCGTTTGATTCTGTTTCTCATGAGCCTTTCAGATGTATATGAGCCAGTTCGAGCTTCTCTTCTTCATCGCATTCCTCTCCCTACACTAGAGCAGGCTATTTCTGAGCTTTTGTCTGAGGAGACTCGTCTTGGCCTTGTTTCGTCTTCACATGTGGACACCGCGCTTGCTGCTCTTAGTTCTCGAGCTCGTGGCTCCTCTGGTAGTTTTCGAGGTTCTTCAACCTCTGGTGGGCAGTCCTCTGGTTCAGTTTTCCGCCATGATGCATGCACTTTTTGTCATGCTACTGATCA
>CM065377.1:8190000-8205000 GCA_033060915.1 Euryodendron excelsum
GCCTTGACAAATCGCCAAACGTCTTTAAGAACGTGACAAAGACAGAGATCGATGCTTAGCTTGGAATTTCCTACCCTTCTTTCTAGTTAGAGTAAATAAGATCCCTATTAATAAAGACACGTGGTCCAAGTCGAAATAAATAGAGAAGACCTTTATTTCATTTTGGATGTGAGAGAGACTTACAGTTACTAAGTAAACAAAATTTTCTAGAAAACTTTAAAAGAGGAAAATCACACTTTCTTACCTTTCTTTGTTAAGGTACCATAAAGATGGATAAAGATTTGATCACGAATAAAATTAAATACTTATAAATATTAAATACAAAATAGAATACAATGAAATCCATACACTAGTACTAATTTTTGAATGTGTAATTTATAAACTGCGCCAAAGCCAAATAATTAGAGAACTTGACTAATCTTACAAGAGTAACGTTGTTAATGTTTTTTCAGTTTAATCGAGAGAACGTATTTTTAATGAGGGTTATTTATAGAAGAACACTCTGGAATCAACACAACCTTTCATTTGATTTCTGGTCATTAAAGCTTAAGTTTTTCCAAGTTTTGTTCGAGCAACCAACCATACACCGTCTATTGTTCTTCATATTACGCTTTTGATGCACTTTGTGTTGGATGTGTTCGAACACATCCTTGTGCCTTTAAACATACTCTTCTGCCAATCATCTACTTCTTCCGGATACATTTCCTATTCCTCAATATATATATATTATACTACACAAAATTTTAAAAGTATTTTTCTAACGACTTCATTGTACAAGTGACTCCATAGTCAAAATCAGTAGCTGCAGCCATAATTATGGACTCAATATTTCAACCAAAGAATTAAAATCAGTACAGCTGGCTTGTAGCTTAGCTCTCTAGGTAAACGAAGAATATACGGCACCGTTTGTGTTTGGGTATCAAAGGAGACACCGTTTGTACTAAAAAAGCAATACCCTTAACTCCAGCCTTTGACAAATCGCCATACGTCTCTAAGGAACATGACAAAAATATTGGTCTTTTGCTTGGAATTTCGTAGCCTCTTTCCTAGTTATAGTAACCAAGATCCTATTTTAAAAGATTACTACTGATCAAAGGTTTTTGTTTTCGTTTTGTGTTTTTTTTTTTTTTTTTTTTCACTTCCAGGAATTGTCATTGTTAGTTAAAATAGATGTGTTCCCATGTTAATCAACTTATATTCAATTCTTAAAATTAGATTATTTCTCATTAATATCTTAGTTTTGATGTAGATGCCATAACTTTAACCAAAGTAAAAAGAAAATTAGTTAAAATATATATAAGTTAACCCGAATATTGTTACCATGATACCTTTGGATGCTTGGGAATGCAATCAAAGTCAAGTAAATAAACTAGACCTTTGTTACATTTTTCATGAGAGCGAGAGAGAGAGAGTTTTTAGTTGAATGAGTAACGAGAGAGAGAGAGAGAGAGTTTTTAGTTGACTGAGTAAACAATGCCTGCCTAAGGATGCGTGACAGTGATACAGAATAACTTCTCTAGTGCTTATTTCCAGCTTCTAAAAGAAAAACTGCAACTTTGAAATAATAGCTGAAAACTATGCGAAGACTAGAAAAAAATTAGTTAAAATGTATATAACTTCGTCCGAATACTTTTACCCGGATGCTTGGAAATTCAATCAAAGTTCAAGTGAATAAACTAGACCTTTATTACATTTTCCATGAGAGAGAGAGAGAGTTTTTTTGACTGAGTGAGAGAGAGAGAGAGAGATTTTAGTTGACTGAGTAAACAATGTCTGCTAAGGGTGCGTGACAGTGATACAGACTAACTTCTCAAGTGCTTATTTTCAGCTTCTAAAAGAAAAACTGCAACTTTGAAATAATAGTTGAAAAGTATGCGTGTAAGTTGGTCTAATACTCTAACCGCGATACCTTTGGATGCTTGGGAATGCAATCAAAGTTCAAGTAAATAAACTAGACCTTTATTACATTTTCCATGAGAGAGAGAGAGAGAGAGAGAGAGAGCTTTTAGTTGACTGAGTAAACAATGCCTAATGCCTGCCTAAGGGTGCGTTACAGTTTTCTAGTGCTTATTTCCATATTTCCAGCTTCTAAAAGAAAAAGCTGAAAAGTATGCGAAGACTAGTTTGACGAATATTTGAGACCCCTGCAATATATCTATTTATACATATATAGGACAAACTGCAAGCTTTGCTAGCTCAAGTTTCCATACCAATTCCTCCATCATCTAAGCTTCTTCATTCTCTCTCTCTCTCTCTCTCTCTCTCTCTCTCTCTCTCCCCATGATCACCGCCTTCTTCTTCTTCTTCTTCTTCTTTCTTCTAATCCCTTACGCAACTCCGCTGTACTTCAACCTCCCATCCATTGGACCCAATGACTCTCCCTCCATAAACAGCACCGGAGATGCTTATATCTCACTCCAGGGCATCCAACTCACCCCAAACCCAGACGAGTTCAACGAGACATCACTGAAGTGGAAAGCCGGTCGAGCCACCTATATTCAGCCACTCCATCTCTGGGACAAGGCTTCAGGAAACCTCACCAACTTCAGCACCAATTTCTCCTTTGTCATCAAAGGAAACAACTACGGCGAGGGGCTCGCATTCTTCCTTGCTCCCAATGGTTCCAGCATCCCTTCCGGCTCAGCCGGTGGCGGCCTTGGCCTCCTAAACGAAAACCAGACGACCACCACCTCCGGTGGCAATGCCTTTGTTGCAGTGAAGTTTGATTCTTATAGGAATAATTGGGAAACCGGCTTGCCTATCAATCATGTAGGTATCAACATCAACTCTAGGGATTCTGTTACTCTTAAAACATGGGATAGTGGTATTACATTTGGTGAAACAAATAAAGCCCAGATTATGTATAATTCTAGTACCCAAAATCTCAGTGTTGTCTTCACTAATTTTATAGACAGGACCATGATCACAAGGGAGCTTTACCACCAAGTTGATCTGAGAGCTCACTTGCCAGAGTGGGTTAGTTTTGGGTTCTCAGCTTCAACAGGAGAATCGTATGAAAAACATAGTGTCATAGCGTGGGAGTTCACTTCGAGTTTTCAAGTTGACGGGCATGGAGAAGAGCCGAAGAAAGGGAAAAGCAAGACGGGACTCGCTGTGGGACTGAGTGTTGGTTCTGTTGTATTGGTTGCTGGGATTGGTTTAGTTTTTTTCTGTTTGTGGAAGAGAGGTAGAGGGAGAAAGAAAGCCGATGAGCCTGTGCGTGATCGATCCATGGATGACGAATTCAAGAAGGGCACTGGACCTCGGAAGTTCTCTTATGAGGAACTAGTTCTTGCAACAAATAACTTTGATGAGAAAGAGAAGCTTGGAGAGGGAGGCTTTGGCGGGGTTTACAGAGGGTTTCTAAGGGAATTGAACTGCTTTGTTGCTGTTAAGAAGGTATCAAAAGGGTCGAAGCAAGGGCTAAAGGAATACGCATCGGAAGTGAAAATCATTAGCCAATTGAGGCATCGGAATTTGGTGCGACTGACCGGTTGGTGCCACGAGAAAAACGAGCTCCTGCTTGTTTATGAGTTCATGCCGAACGGCAGTTTGGACTCGCATCTCTTCAAGGCAAAAAGCTTGTTAACTTGGGAGGCGAGGTACAAAATCGCGCAAGGCTTGGGCTCGGCATTGTTCTATTTGCACGAAGAATGGGAACAATGTGTGGTGCATAGGGATATAAAATCAAGCAATGTGATGTTGGATTCCAATCTCAATGCCAAACTCGGGGATTTTGGGTTAGCCAGGCTTGTTGACCACGAGCAAGAGGTTCCAACAACAGTTGTGGCAGGGACCATGGGCTACATGGCTCCTGAATGTCCCTTTACCGGCAAAGCTAGCAAGGAATCAGATGTGTACAGCTTTGGAATCGTAGCGCTGGAAATTGCATGTGGAAGAAGACCCATTGAGCCCCAGGCCGAGGAAAATCAGATAAGACTGGTCAAGTGGGTTTGGGAGCTGTATGGAACAGGAAGGCTTCTCGAGGCAGCTGACCCGAGATTAGGTGCAGAATTTGATCAGGAACAGATAGAATGTTTGATGATTGTCGGGCTTTGGTGTGCTCACCCGGATTACCTTCTCCGGCCAACAATCAGGCAAGCGATTCTTGTGCTTAATTTTGAAGCTCCATTGCCTATGCTTCCAACAACGATGCCTGTGTTAGCAGCATCTTTTGCTCCTTCAATGAATTCACCCACATTCTCAATGTCTTCATCGTACTACGGCACTGGTTCCAGGAGCAGCCAAGCACAGTCTTCAAGCTATAGTGACAACAACAACAACAGCAACAACAATTCCTCCAAGATTCCCACATCTTCTGCAGCTTCTGATTCCTCTGTATCACTTGCTTACACTAAATAATTAATTGGTATAGAATTTATGTTACCAGATTTTCATGTTTCAGCATTGCATATGATCTTATAGACAGATCCTATTGTTTTCTTAGTTAAAAAAAAAAAAAAAAAAAGAGCAAAATAATGTAACTTAGAGGGTCCATGCCAAATAAAATGAAAAATTATATGTAGTTTGGTTTATTGTGAAAATTGTTTGTATTTGACTAACCAAACATAAATACTAGACCGCACTGGTACGCACTGTATTAGTACTCGTATGGTGCAAAGGGGTTCAAATACCGTCCCAATTAACTTATCCTGGGATATACTAGCCGTTTCGGCCATCAATGATTTTTGATGAATAAATAACATCTCCCCATTATGTTGAATGATTTTTTTTTTCTTGTTATATTTCTCTTTTAAGTTATTTTGAAAAGATTATTTGATAGTGGTTTGTTATATTAAAAAGCTTAGACTTTTGTTGGGTACGTAATAGATAATGAGAATGTGCTTTAAGTTATTTTGAAGTACTTGAAACTCATAATTTATTGTTCTGGAAGTCTCTTTGAACTACTTATAATTTGTATATGTTTTGCTATAATGAGATTTTATTTTATGCCTTTATAACATATGTAAATATATATATATATTACATAAATATATAGTATTTATAGCAGCAAATTTGATACAATCACCGGTACAATTTGGTATTGATACGTACCATCTCAATAACAAAAATGATACATTGGTCGGTGTGAGATTAACAACTATGATTCAAATTAAATTGCTGCATCAGCATTCAACAACAGACATGAAAAAAACAAATGTTAAATAAAAGGAGTAATTAAATGCATACACATATAAGTGTGTCTATATATTATATTCACACATACATATATAGGTACTTGTATAATGTCATTAATGATTAATCCCATAAAGATTTTGCATATATTTTTATAAAAAAATGTTATTCAGGTTAAAATCGTTATCAATTAATCTTACAAACTGTTGGGCATCCAAGTTGTATATGCTACATAAACTTATTACTCAAAGAAAAAAAAAAAAAAGCTACTTAAAATGCAAGCAGCATAAGGTTGTGAGCTAAATTGGTTAACTTGGTTTGTTTAAATTCTCTCTTTTGGTATTCATGTAAAAGGATAGTCCAGTTTACGAGGCTCTCATTGTTGCGAAATTTGGAAAGGGCCAAAATGTATACGATCTTACCTACTTATTTACATTTTTGTCACAAAAAATTTGTGAAACCCTTATCTTGTTACAACATCATTAGTGGGTAATGTGGCAAGCGGAAGCAGGGAAATAATGGGGGTTGCTCAAAAGGGGCTAGCTATGATACCGGAACCGCGCACTCAGGCACGGGTCTATGCTATGACGATGAGAGATGCACAGGCTACTCCTAACGTGGTGATAAGTATGTTACCCATATATGAAAAGACTATGGCAAAGCAACAAAAGCTTTATTAAGTTCTGAGACACGACATCCGGACACCGACATGAATGCCACCACGGCAAGAACTAAGACTGTAGTGAATTAAACCGTCATCTCAAAGCTTCTGTCAAAATAGTCTGTGTGGGTGTGAACTAATTGTGAATATACTCACGATAAATAATCAAACTCATAAGGGTGATTTTGTTATTTATAGTGATGCTTCACATCACGAATTAGGTTGTGTTTTGATGTAATGGGAAAGAGTTATATTGGGATGGGGGTGTGACAAAATTAGATAATTAACTCCTTTGATCTTGTATTTTGAATTAAGCTACGCAACTCGAACGAGAAAAATGCTGTGGTTGACTAAGTTTTAAGCAGTTTTGTGCTTTTCTTTATTTCCTTGTAACAAAAAAGGAAAACGAAAAAAGCAAAAAAAAAAACCAATCGCAACAGCAAAGAAGAACTCTATCATGGGCCCGGCTTCAATTGGGTCCGAGGTGCTGAATCACCCAACTTAAACCAATCGCTGCGCGAGTTCACTTTACCTTTCAAAACCATGCGCAAGGTAGCCCATTCAGCTATTGGAATGTATTTGAATAGGGCCAATGTATTTTCTCACTTCCTATTCCTCCTTCATATGGCCCACTTCGATCTTCTCCAGTGAGCATGCACCATTTTTAAAAGCCCTTTTTTTCCCCTATTTTGTGGCATTTTCAAAGCCTTTAATTTCAAGGTACTATGTGATGAACAATTTTCAAAGCCTTTAATTTCAAGGTACTATGTGATGAACAATATTAGAGCCATCGCCGTTTTTATAACTACTAAACACAAGCGAGTGAGGCCTACATTAATAAATTCATGTAAAATTAATTGTGTTTGGTAGTGATAAAAATTGATGAGAGGATGCAACGCTTTTGTTTCATGAAGGTTGAAACAAACTCTTATTTTTATCATCGGATAAATAGACTCTCCAAGATTGACTCAAACAAAATTATGTTACAAAGTCAGTGAGTTTTTAGAAAACTTTAAAGAAGACAAGCATGCTCTCTTACTTTTCTTTGTTAAGGTTCTCTAAAAAGTTTGCTCAAGAATAAAATTAAATATAGCTTACCAAAACAAGGGAGAGCTAAAGGCCAAGAAAGCAGGAACCTAACTCGCCTTGACAAATAGCCATACTTCCATAAGAATATGACAAAGATGGAGATGCTTAGCTTGGAATTTCCTAGCCTTCTTTCTAGTTAGAGTAAACAAAGATCCTTATTATCAAAGACACTTGGTCAAAGTTCAAATAAATAGATAACCTTTATTCCATTTTGTGTGCATGTGAAAGAGAAAAAGACTTATAGTTGACTAAGTCAACAAAATTTTTTAGAAAACCTTAAAAGAAGAAAACCACACTTTCTTACCTTTCTTTCTTAAGGTTCTACGAAAATTTGCTCACGAATAAAATTAAGGAAACTATTCTCTCAAAAAAATTGTATAAGAAATTTCACCAAAATAATCTGATTGTGGCATTCTTGTAAATAAGAGTTATCGTAATGGGTATTTTGTTTTTAATTAAATGATTGTTATTCAACTACATCATTCTGGTAATAAATTATATATAATTTTTCTGTTTATATAACATTATTTTAAAATTAATTAAATAATTTACAAATACAATACAAAAGCTAAAGGCCGAGAAAGCAAGGATTAAGAAATCAAGGGACTATAGAAACAAACTCAACCAAGGAAACAGTCCGATTAACTCCAACAACACACTGCAAAATTTTGGAATAGAGAAATGCGAAGATAAAATAAAATGTATCCAAAGCGTGTTACAGAGTAGGTTCCCCTTAAAACAATATTTTCCCTCATCAATTTATTAAGAATGTTTGCATCATTTTACGACAAAATTGTCTCCAAAATAAAATGAAGCTTAAGTACGATTTTCAAGTTTTTGAATATGTTATTCATAAACAGCGCCAAACCTGAATAATTACAGAACTTGACTAATCTTACAAGAACAAATGTTGTTTATGTTTTTGCAGTATGACAGTGAGAACGTATTTTTAATGAGGGTTATTTATAGAAGAACACTCTGGAATGAACACAACCTTTCATTTGATTTCTGGTGATTAAAGTTCAAATTTTTTCCAAGTTTTGTTCGAGCAACCATAAAGAGCATATTGTTCTTCATATTACGCTTTTGACATGTTGGATGTGTTCGAACACAACCTTGTGCCTTTGAACACACTAGTCTTCTGCCAATCATCTACTTCTTTGGAAACATTTTGTTGGTATAACCGGTTTGGGTCGGACCGGTTCAGGCCCTCATCGGCATGCCCTAATGCAATGACTCACCCACCACTTGTATTAGGTTGTTTAAGCATGATGTCACTTACCTTGGTGGTTGGGGTGGTTGTTTAAGTATACTCCTACTGATACCATAACTAACCCAGGTAAGTAGCAATGAAACGAACTTAAAGAAAGAACGGAAAAAACGGACCAGTTAACTAGAAATAAAAACAAACTTAAATAAAGAACGGACCAGTTAACTAAAAATAATTGAAATGATTAAAGATTGGAAGAAGAACAAACAGTTGTATTGAAACATTGTCAACGTCTTATAGGCACATCTCAAAGGGATAACGAAACCAGGCGTGACTTGGATAAATTAATATTACAATTGAAAATTTAAAACATAAATATTGAAAGATTACCAGTAGAGCTGAGCTACTGGAGATCTGATACTTGAAACTAACTACAAAGATTGATTACAAAAGAATTCTAGAGAGAAAGAGAGAGAGAGAGAGAGAGAGAGAGAGAGAGAGAGAGAGAGAGAGAGAGAAACTTGGCTTTTGAATTAGCCTATGGAGAGACAAGGTATAAATAAGGAAAAATTGTTACTGTTAATCCACATGTCTGATCACTGTAGAAGAGCATGCGTTATGGCTCCTGATCATCGACTGTTGATTTGTCTTTTATTGTGAATAGTAAAAAAGTCAAATTTACTATAGCACTTTTGTCTTTTTGAGGAAAAACGTCAAAATTACTGTACCACTTTTGCCTTTCTGTGAAAAAGTTGTATTGCGGCCACCAAAAGTGAATTAATTTGCTACTGCCGGGATCAACGGCTTTTGAATTTTGTTTGGACTGGAGAGAAGACGCCATAACAATCATCTTCATTATCTTGTGCAAGGTCAGTTGAGGAGACCTGAGAATCTTGCTCTAGATTTGTTGGGGATTCATCATCGTCACTGTCAGAAAGGGATGATAATGTCTCCATTAATTGTTGATGAAGTTCCTTCTTGGTATTAGCTGTTGCTAATTTGGATAAATTCTGGCTCTTGTTAAGTAGAAACTGAGGATTAGCATCTGCAGAAATTGCTGGATGGGCTAAAAAGAATTTATGGACAGTTTGAGGGGTAACACTTTGTTTCCAATTGTCCCACCATTTAACTTGAAAGGTTCAAATAAGGTAGGAAAAGGAGTCTTCAGAAATAATAGTATAATTCTAATAACAAATCCATGGAATAGAAAATTAGGCCATAAAAAGTAAGATTGTGGGAAATTTGGAGAGGAATTGATTGTGTTTGATTTTGTCTTGATAAATGAAGGCAGCTTCTTGAATAGAAAGAGAAAAGATTTGAGTAATAGCGGCAAAATGAAACCACCAGTCACAAAACCAGTTAAGAAATTCTAAGGAAAAATCTTTTTGGAAAGTAAACATTTAGAAATGGCTAAAGGTGGAGTTTTGAGAGAAGAAGGTGTTGAACCAGGCATGTTGATAAACATAGTAATTGAATGCAGGTGGATTAAAAATTTCAAAAATCATCTAAATTGATAAGGATGGGTACCCCATTATTCAGGGGTCAGAATTTTGGTAATATAAACAGTGGAGTAAGCAATTTGGGAATTTACAAGATTGGAATGTTTTTTGAGGCTAATGAAATCAGTATCTATGAGAATAAATTCATAGAATTGTTGAGTGTGAGTTAGAGAGAGTTGAAGAAAATGTATGTTGGGAAGAAACACTCTAAGAGGAATTTCAAATGGATCTTTAGACCATGTTTGTTTTTCCAAAAGAACAATAGATTGTTCGCAATTGGTTTTGAGAAAATACTTTGATTTGGGAGTGGGGTTAGAGACCACCATTTGTTGAGAAGAACGTGTTGTCATTTACTAAAAGTCTGTAACCATGGTTGGGGTGATCGTCTTGGCATAAGTTTGGAAAAATTATTGAGATTGTTCAATAAGAGTTTGATTGTACCAGTCACGTGGTGCAGGTGGAAGAGATTGGAGCGGTTGAACTAGGATTGGTTTTATAGCATAAAAGGATTTGGACTGAGGTTGAGTAAGAAAATCTGGGATAGAATTTTCAATACCTTTAATATAAGTAATTTTGAAATAAAAAAATAGAAAGAATAGCTTGCCATCGAGCAAAAATTTGTTTAGAAGCTATATTTTCAACATCTTTGAAAATGATATTTTTTGCAGCTTGACAATCAACACAAAGTTAAAATTCTTGATTTAATAAATCACTTTGAAATTTAGAAATATATAAAATAATAGCCAAAAGTTTCTTTTTAGTAGTACTCTAATTCTTTTGGGTAGAGTTCTAAATACCTGAAGTAAACCTAACCAATTGTTCTTTATTATTGAGAACTTATTTTAAGATCCCACCATAACCTACATCTGAGGCATCGATTTCAACTATTTTGAAAGTATTAGGATTTGCTAACATAAGACAAGAAAGAGTCTGGACATATTGTTTAAGGGTTTTGACAATTTTGGTATGCTCCCTAGACTAGGTAGGTGGATCCTTTTTAAGGCGCTGTCGTAGAGGAGCAGCAATCTGACTTAAATTTGGGTAGAATTTAGAGACATAATTGAGACTACCTAAAAAGCGTTGTAACTAATTTTTGTCTTTAATTTCATCAGGAAACTTATTAGCAAATTGAAGAGATCTTTTGATAGGAGTAATTGTACCTTGGAAAATATAATGACCTAAGAATCGGACACGTGTTTGATAAAGACTAATTTTCTTTGTTGAAAGAACTAAACCATTGTGTTTGACAATATTAAAAAATAAATGAAGATGTTTCCAATGCTAGATAATAGAATTGGAAAAAATAAGAACATCATCAATATAGACAATTGTAAATTGGGAATGATGATTGAAAATATCATTCATAATTTTTTGAAATTCACTTGGAGCATTATTCAATCCAAAAGGCATTACGTTCCATTCATAATGTCAAAATGGTAGAGTAAAAGAAGTTTTGCACCTATCTTGTTCTATGATTTGAATTTGCCAAAAACCCGAATTCATGTCAAATTTAGAAAATATTTTGGCATGCCAAAGGTATTGGAAGAGATCTCTCTTGTTGGGAATAGAATACCTAATCCATTGAAGAGCATCATCGAGGGGTTTGTAGTTAATGACTAAACGGGGAGCTTCTATTTCAATTTCAACATTTTTGTGAACATAAAAAGCAGCACAGCTCCACGGAGAACGACTATTACGTATTAATTTTTTGTCAAGAAGATCTTGGATTTCTTTTTTGCAATATTAAAAAAGTTCATGGTTCATTTGGATGGGACGAGCTTTGGTAGGGATTTGTTTTTCAGAGAAATCAGAAGAATAAGGCAAGGTAACGACATGTTTGTGTTGAGACCAAAAGGCATTGGGTAAATCAGAACATACCTCTTGTTGTAATTTAGTTAAATAGAATAAGGCAAGGTAACGACATGTTTGTGTTAAGACCAAAAGGCATTGGGTAAATCAGAACATACCTCTTGTTGTAATTTAGTTAAAAATTTATTTATACCTAATTGTACAGTTCCATCTTGTAAAGTGTGTTTGATTTGATTGTAAGTTTTTTCTTCTTTGAGAAATAATAAATGTTTTTCTTTACGAATGATAAGGTTGATAGTACGATGAGAAATGGCAAGATTTTTAAATGCATTTAGGTCTTTGGTACGAGGAGGACATACAAAAGGAAATGTAACTTTCTTATTTTTAAGGGTAGAATGAATACGTTCAGTGATAACTTGAAAAGGTTGAAGAAAACTAAGAAAATGCGTGCCTAAGATGACTTCTTGTGAGAGATTTTTGACAAGAACAAAAGGAGTTTTGAGACAAACATTGTTGTTGCTAATATGGGCATTGGAAAGTTTATATTGTATTTCAAGAGAGGTGCCTCCAGTAGTAGAAAGACGTTCTCTAGTTTTTTTGAAATATTTGGTTGGGATTAAGCCTTTTTGTATACAATTGAGGTCAACTCTAGAATCAAAAGGAGCAATAGTGTCAAAGCGAAATTCTTTGTTAACAACAATAGTAATCTTGACATTCCATTTATGATAAGAGATTTGAGAAAGTAAGAAAATATCTTGAGAGTCAGTTTTGGGAGGAACAGGGGTACTAGGAGAAAAATGTTGGAGAAGTAAAACCTGATTTTGAGATTGTCAAGATCAATCTTGGAAATATTGTGTTTAAATTCTTATTTTTTCTAATTCTATTATCCAGCATTGGAAACATCTTCATTTATTTTTTAATATTGTCAAACACAATGGTTTAGTTCTTTTAGCAAAGAAAATTAGTCTTTTTCAAACACGTGGCCAATTCTTAGGTCATTACATTTTCCAAGGTACAATTACTCCCATCGAAAGATCTCTTCAATTTGCTAATAAGTTTCCTAATGAAATTAAAGACAAAATTTAGTTACCACGCTTTTTAAGTAGCCTCAATTATGTCTCTGAATTCTACCCAAATTTAGGCCAGATTGCTGCTTCTTTACGACAACGCCTTAAAAAAGATCCTCCTGCCTGGTCTAGGGAGCATACCAAAATTTTCAAAACCCTTAAACAATATGTCCAGACCCTTCCTTATCTTACTTTAGTAAATCCTAACACCTTCAAAATAGTTAAAATCGATGCCTCAGATGTAAGTTATGGCAGTATCGTAAAACAAGTTCTCAACAATAAAGAACAATTGGTTAGGTTTACTTCAGGTACTTGGAACCCTACCCAAAAGAATTATAGTACTATTAAAAAGGAAATTTTATGTATTTCTAAATTTCAAAGTGATTTATTAAATCAAGAATTTTTACTTCTTGTTGATTGTCAAGCAGCAAAAAATATCATTTCAAATATGTTGAAAATATAGCTTCTAAACAAATTTTTGCTCGATAGCAAGCTATCCTTTCTGTTTTTTATTTCAAAATTACTTACATTAGAGGTACTGAAAATTCTATCCCAAATTTTCTTACTCGAGAATTCTTATAGGGAGACTCTCACCATGCCCCCTAAACCAGCTCATGATACTCGCAGGGCCCTATCCAAACCTTAGACTTAACCTCAATCCAAATCCTCTTATGCTATAAAACCAATCCTAGTTCAACCGCTCCAATCCCTTCCACATGCACCACGTGACTGGTATAATCAAACTCTTATTAAACAATCATAACAACTTTTCCAAACTTTTGCCAAGACGATCACCCCAACCGTGGTTACAGACTCTCAGCAAATGACAACATGTTCTTTTCAATAAGTGGCAGTCTCTAACCCCACTCCCAAATCAAAGTATTTTCTCAAAACCAAATGCGAATAACCTATTGTTGTTTTAGAAAAACAAACATGGTCTAAGGATCCATTTGAAATTCCTCCTAGAGTGTTTCTTCCCAAGACACATTCTTTTCAACTCTCTCCAATTCACACTTAACAGTTCTATGAATTTATTCTCATAGATACTGATTCCATTAGCCTCAAAAAACATTCCAATCTTGGAAATTCCCAAATTACTCTACTGTTTATATTCCCAAATTCCTAATGGGGCACCCATCCTTATAAATTTAGAAGATTTTTCGAAACTTTTAATTCACCTACATTCAATTATTATGATGCTTTAGAATCTACAGTTTCATTTAATGCTTCTGTGCATGATTTTTCTATTGATTCTGTGAGATGGCATTCTAGACTAGGAATTATTGGACAGGACAGAATGGTCAAGCTAGCTAGAGAGGGTCTTTTGGATTCACTCGCTAGGGTCGACCGGCCAATTTGTGAGAGTTGTCTTCAAGGAAAGGTAACCAGAAAACTTTTTGGCAAGGCTTAAAGGGCATCTTTTCCATTATAGCTTATTCACTCAGATATTTGTGGTCCCATAAATGTGAGGACAAGACATGGTGCACCTTATTTTATCACATTTATAGATGACTACACATGTTTTGGTCATGTCTATCTACTCTCACATAGGTCAGAAGTGTTAGATTGTTTTAGACACTATGTTCTTGAGGAAGAAAATCAGTTAGACAGGAGTATTAAGGCTCTAAGGAATGATTGTGGCCGTGAGTATCTATCTGAGCTGTTCTAAGAGCTCTATGAGGATAAAGATATACTTAGACAGTTGACCATTCCAAGTACTTCACAACAAAATGGTGAAGCGGAGAGACGGAACCACACTTTGTTAGACATGGTTAGGTCAATGATGGCGCATGCTAATCTACCAATATCTTATTGGGGGGATGCCTTGTTGACTGCCGCCTATGTTCTTAATCGTGTGCATTCTAAATCTGTCCCATTTACCCCTTATGAGCTATGGATGGGCAAGACGCTTGACCTAAGTCATTTAAGACCGTGGGGTTCGGCAACCTATTTACACAATACTTTTTACAAGTATGGGAAGTTAGGCCCTAGAGAGAAGAAATGTATCTTTA
This sequence comes from Euryodendron excelsum, assembly GCA_033060915.1. Lineage (NCBI taxonomy): Eukaryota > Viridiplantae > Streptophyta > Magnoliopsida > Ericales > Pentaphylacaceae > Euryodendron > Euryodendron excelsum. The sequence goes on from CM065377.1 coordinate 8,204,484, forward strand.
TACAATATTTCGAGCACTCAAAGGGATATGTGTTCATTGGTGAGTAGTTGGATGGGAATGTGACTAAAACAGAGTCACGGGATGTCAATTTTCTGGAGGACGTTTTCCCTAGCAGGGGGGAGGTGTCTAGAGACATGGAACTCTATGAGATGGAGGATATTCCGGATAGCGCACCAGGTGGACTAATTGAGACTGAGGGAGAGATTACTCAACCTCCTAGGGACAATAGGAGCAATGCACCGACTGATATGTTAGTTGATGAGTATTCTCAGGACATTCCATTGCGTCGAGCACACGTGGGACCATCCCTCGTCGTCGTTATGAGATTAAGAGGTAAGCTTTTATAATAGCTTCACATGATGATGTTGAGCCTATAACAGTTAAAGAAGCTCTCTCATCACCTGTTAGAGAGAAATGGATTGCTGCTATGGATGAGGAGATGGATTCTATGAGAGTTAATCAGGTCTGGGATTTGGTTGAACTCCCGCCTGAACGTACGGACATTGGGAACAAGTGG
>CM065377.1:8210000-8242500 GCA_033060915.1 Euryodendron excelsum
ATGTAGAAAATAAAATCTCATTATAACAAAACATACACAAGTTATAAGTAGTTTAAAAAGTCTTGAAAACAATAAATTGTAAGTTTCAAGTATTTTAAAAAGACTTAAAATACATACTCATTATCTATTACATTCTAACAAAAGGTCTAAGCATTTTTGTTGCGCCCCGATTTTTGGGGTGTCCAAGGTCCTTTCGGCTTGGAGACCCTAAAGTACGGAACTCTGTCATTAGAACGCGTCCCCCTAAAAGGACAAGTGCGATTAGGTTTGAAAATTGATTTGACTGAGGGCTTTTTAGAAAAATAGGAGTCGCCACCTAACTTGATAAAGGTGAGTTAGGGCACCTAAAATTAAGCTTTAATCCGAAGATTAAACTTAGAGTTTTTGAAAAAGGTTTTTTTGAAAACTCCCTCAAGAGAGGGTTTTTAGGAAAATAGGTTATTTGGCAACCTTTGGAAATGTTTAAGCCCTTTTTGAAATAACTCCATTTTGGTCTTTCGAAAACAGAAATCTAAGGTTCGGGGGTTGGTTACATGTAGGGAAGATATCATAAGATCATCACCCTACCCCGCCCTTTCGGTACCTACATGTCTAATCACCATTTGTTCACTCACCAGAATAACCGGTTGCTATTGTCCACTTAATATCCACTTTTAGAAAAACGGAGTTTAGTCATCACTTTTCGAATGGGTGATGCAAGTTTTTGGAAAAAGTTTGAAAATAATGGAGATTTTGAAAGAGTTTGGAATAGAAACTTTGAATTGATTGGAATTTTTGATAAAGGGATTGGGGTTGAAATAAAAGTTATGACCATACCATTTTAGGTTGCCTACGTATCTCATTTGGCTAGAATCAGGTCATTCGTAGTTCGGGCAAGAGCTCGATGGAAAATAGGCATATTAGGGCCTTTGGAAGGTTTGAAGACACTTTGGGTCTTTGAAAGAGTTTAAGACACTTTGAGGTCTTTGGAAAAGTTGAAGACACTTTGTAGTCTTGGAAGAGTTTAAGACACTTTAAGGTCTTGGAAGTTTTGACTTGAAACTGGATGGTGGAGTGTTTTGAAAATGTTTTTGGATCAACTTTAGGGGAGTTTTGAAAAAATGTTTTGGCATGACTCAAGAGAACTTGAAAGTGTTTTTGAAGTCTTGTTTTGAAAACCTTGGAGGCATGACTTTGGAGTGTTTTGATGAATTAGTTTTTTGAAAGCGGCTTTTGAAAATGTCTGAGTGTTTGAAATCCTAATATGGATAACCTTAGAGGTTGATCTTGATTTATCACTTGTTCTTGGAATCCCTAACCATGAAAGGGCTAGGAGTACCTTAGGTTTGTGACCTTTTGAAAACATTTTTGGACATATCTTGAAGATGGAGTGTAGGGACATTTGAAGAGTGTATGGAGTTGGGTTTTTGAAATCAAGAGAATAGGAGGTTTTGGAAAATAAGCTATAAGAATAGTTTGAAAATTTGAATGATCATTAGAAAAGGGGCCAAGAGTTGGGACCTTGAAGTTCACTAACCTAGATTGTGTTAGCCTAGGGTTAGGGGGAACCTAAGGTTAAGAAGACTAAGGGTTAACTAGCTAAGGTTAAGTGAACCTAGGGTCAAGTTAACCTAAGGTTTGGTAACTAGGGTCAAGTTAACCTAGGGTTAGGTAACTAGGGTCGAGTTAACCTAGGGTGTGGTAACTAGGGTCGAGTTAACCTAGGGTGTGGTAACTAGGGTTAAGTTAACCTAGGGTGTGGTAACTAAGGTCAAGTTAACCTAGGGTTTGGTAACTAGGGTCAAGTTAACCTAGGATTTGGTAGCTAGGGTCAAGTTAACCTAGGGTTGGATTTGAAAGATGATTTTGAAGTGTGGTTTATTGGATTTTTGGAAAGAGTTTTGAAAGCAAAACATGATATGCAATGGACTTTGATTGGCAATCTTTATGAAGATCATTTCCATAAAAATTTTGACTCTAGCCAATAGTATGGTTTATATGGTTGGTGATTGGAGATCATTCCAAGGAAGGCTTCCTTATGGCCATTATAACCAATATCTTGACAAGAGTATAAGGGGTCAAAATTCGACATAATAATGGTAATTTTTGGAAGATCATTTTTGATGCAAAGATGGAGAGAGTGCATTTTTGAAATCATTTTTGGAGAAGGATTTTGAAAACCATTTTTCAAGGAAACCATTCCATTAAGAGAGGGTTCATATGACCAACAAAAGGGAGATCATTCAAGGAGGGTTCCATGGGGCCATTCCAACCACTAAACTTGAGAGAATATGAACCATAGAAATCAAAGATCTTGAACATCATTCTTAGGTAATCATAAAGGAAAAAGGGAACCATTCTAACAATTTAGGGCTCCTATGGCTAATATAAAGAGAGACCACTCAAGAAAAGGTTCCATGGGGCCATTTCAACCACTAAATTTGAGAGAATGGAAACCTTGAATATTAGAGAGTTTGAAAGCAACTTTCATGCAAGTTGAAATACAATGATGCAAAAGTAGGAATTAGGGGGTTGTGAGGGATTTTCTAAGGCATGACTCCTAAGGTCTCATCCTAGACTTCAAGGGGCCAACTCTTGGAATAATTTTTGAAAGAAATATAGAGCTTGGAAGTGGCCTAAAATTAAGAGCAATATAAGCATTGTGGAATATGGCAATAAACATAAAATGAAGCCAAGCATACAAGATATGATCAAAATAGCAATATACAAGGGGTCATGATTTACATACAAGGCTTTTAGGCTACACCACATAAACAAGGGGCTCCTAGGCCATACCATCTTAAAGTAGGCTAGTGAGAGGTCCCTCTACACGGTGGCTCTCACTTGCTTTTCTCTAGGCATGATCTAAGAGCCCTTTTGGCTCAAGCATGCAAGAAAGGGGGTTGAAGATGGGGGTTAAAATAGAGAATAGCCTAAGTAGGCTAGGAGGGAGAAGAGAAGAGTGGGGGAGAGCATAAATGTAAAAGGGATACCACCTTTTGCCTTCAACACATTTGAAGTCTTCAATGGATGTCTTGATTGGAGCTTGAGTGACTTCAAAAAGGCTTGAGAGGCTAGTGTGGAGTGTATAAGTGTGTATGGGGCCTTGTATGTGGAGTGTATAGGCTTAGGAGGGGTAGAATCTAGCCTAAGTGTTGGATGGGGAGAATATATATGGAGATTCGAGGTTCTAGAGTGATTTCAGCAGAGTTTCGTATCAATTTCGGACCTGCAATATGCAAGGGGGGAGGCCTCTATTTATAGGCAATCTGCAACAGACCTTGCGCATGTGCTACATGCGCAGGTACTGTTCCATTGCCAGAATAACACGTGACACCCTGTGTACTGGTTAAATCTCGACCGTTGATCGAAAGTCGGTCGATCTGATCAAAATTTGAGCGCATGTAGCATACGCTCCATCACTAGGAAGGTTCGTCCAAACTTTGCCTCGATAATTGAGTCAATCGGGAAGGATTCGGGGGAACCGGTCGCACTCGGGATGTTCTCCTAGTGCTTCCGATGAGCTTTCACGTTTTTGAAAAGTTTGAATTATGTTTGGAGGTGAGTGATATCGTCTTGGGAAGTGTGCCAAAAAGGACACTTTCGTGGAGCGTTTGTGATACACTCTGTGGGTGTTCGAAAGTGGTTGTCTTCGTTTCGTGTGATCGAGGCCTTCGAGAAGCGATCTATTCGATCGGACTGTACCGATGGAAAGTACTCTGGAAATACTTTCTGGAATTCCCAAATTTATACATTTCTCAAGTCGTTTGACGGTGCGTTTTGATTAGAGAATCGGAGAAAAAGTCAACCTTGGCGGAGTGTCTGCGAGACGCTCCAAGGGTTGCTGAAAGTTATAGTTTTCACACCGTACGATGGAGGGCTTCGGGAAGTGATCTATTCGATCAAACCGTATCGATGGGAAGATCTATGGATGAGCTTTCGAGAATTCCCTGATTTACGCATTTCTCAAGTCAGTTGACAGTGCGTTATAATCTGGGAATCGGGGGAAAAGACAATTTAGGCGGAGCGTCTGTGAGACGCTCCAGGGAACTTTTATCGAGTTGTGTGAGTTTAGTGTCGTAGGGTGTTCCTTGGGTTAAACAGGGATGTGTGGTGGAACCTTCCGCTCGAAATCCCAAGGTCGATGCTGTTTCGGGGCATTTTTGGGCTTCTAGGGGCAAAACGGTCATTTTGACCGGGGTTGGCTGGAAATGGTTAGGAATGGTCTGGTATATTGTGTTAGGCGTGTAAGGCTGTTCAGGGATGGTTTTGAGAGATTCTGTCGCTGTTCAGCGGGGTTTGTGTCGTGCTGAGTCGTTCAGGGGCAAAATGGTCATTTTGACCAGAGTGAGCCAGAATAGGACCGGATTTGGACCAAATGGCATGTGGGGGACGCCTGATGGTTTGACAATATTGTGGAAGGATGGACTTATCGTTTTGAGAGATTTTGAACTTTCCCAAAACGTGCCTGGAGGCTCAAGGGACAGGTTTGGTCATTTTTCACCGAGTCGGGCTAGTAGGCCCCAGTGTTGACCTAGGTGTTGGTTTTCGAGACCGCCCGGTCTTGGAAAACTACCTGTGCAGTGTTAGTCTCCAAGAACTCCGATTCTTAGAGAGCTACCCGTAGGGGTGGTGTTGGTTCCTGAGAACGCCTACTCCCAGAAAGCTACCTGAAAGTGTGGTGTTGGTCTCCAAGAACACCCGGTCTCGGAGAACTACCAAATGATGGACATTCTACGTTGGCGGGCTAGCAGGCGCCAGAAGTGAACCATCCGAAATTTGATGAGGTGTTGGTCCCTGAGATCGCCCGATCTCGAGAAGCTACCTGGATGGCGTTGGTTTCCGGGACCGCCCGGTCCGGAAAACTGCCTGGAATAATGGTGCTTAAGGCTCCAGCGGATCCTTGTGGACCCAAGAAGCGACCAGTTGGTTGGATTGGAGATTGAAAGGCTCATCTTGAGCTTGCATGTGTTGTGATGTTGGAATCCGAATTCGGTCGGGCCGGAGATTGCCGAGCGGGCAAAAATAAGGTGCTTACAATTTTGATATAATAAATCACTACCAAAATATCCTAGCCATTGTTGTGTGTATATGTTATATATATATATATATATATTCTAAATATATAAATCACTCATATTAAAATTTTAAAAGTCACCAAAACGAAATAAATTGATACAAAATACAATGATAAATTAGAAATGGGATAAAAAAACTAAATTGTCTGGTACAATCCAATACGGGCCGGTATGTCCGGTATAGATCGATATAGGCTGGTAAGTTAACCGGTGTAGTATTTAAACCTCTTTGTACCGTATAAGCACTGGTGCGATGCGAGATTAGTAACTATGATACAAACAGAAAATTCATATAGAATGATGTGTCTTATAAAATCAAATGGGAACAATATGTGGTGCATAGAGATATAAAATCAAGCAACTTAATACTAGACTCAAATCTCAATGCCAAACTTGGAGATTTTAGGTTAGCAAGGCTTATCAATCATGAGCAAGAGGTTCAACCAACAGTTGTGGCAGGGACCATGAGTTACATGGTGCCTGAATGTCCCTTTATTGGCAAAGCTAGCGAAGAATGTACAGCTTTGGAGTGGTAGCCCTAGAAATTGCATGAGGAAGAAGACCCATTGAGCCCCAGGCCAAGGAAAATGGGATAATGTTGGTCAAGTGAGTTTGGGAACTGTATGGAACAGGAAAGCTTCTCGAGGAAGCTGACCCGAGAATAGGTGCAATTTTTGACCAGGAACAAAAAAAATGTTTGATGATTGTCGCGCTTTGGTGTGCTCACCCGGATTACCTTCTCCGGCCAACAATCAAGCAAGCGATTCATGTGCTTAATTTTGAAGCTCCATTGCCAATACTTCCAATGATGATGCCTGTACTAACATCTTTTGCTCCTCCAATGAATTCACCCACATTCTCATTGTCTTCATCGTACTATGGCGCTAGTTCCAGGAGCAGCCAAGTATAGTCATCAAGCTATAGCAACAACGACAACAATTCCTTTAAGTTGGCCACATTTTCTGGTTCCTCTGAATCGCTTACGTATTCTAAATAAGTTGGTCTAGAATTTTGGTTCTAGTCAGGTGTATTCGAAATAAGTTGATCTAGAGTTTGGGTTAGAGAAATGCTAGCGTTGGGTGCCTGCTAGAGCGCTGGCGTGCCTTATTCTACAACCTCAGCTGGGCTCACCACTTTTGATGGGCTCCAGCTGAAGCAGGCGTGTGAGCGTCCTTAAGCCGTGCCAAACACTAGCATTCCTCTTTTGGAATAGTTTCTGTGTGAGGATAGAAGTTAGGATACGAATTTCCTCCAACTTGGGTTGAGAAAATTCCTCCTGTCTTGTATATAGGGCAGCATACCACTAAACCATGTGTTTATTTTATATTTTTTTGTTTGAGTATCTTTTACAATATAGCACATTACTAGAAAAGTGACATTTTGCGACGGCAGCTACCCATCCCAAAAAATCAAAATGTCGTTGCTAAAAGTCAATTGCGATGTCATTTTCAGCGTCACATTTGCTGGAGCCGCAAAAATTTTTAGTGACGACTTGAAAACCGTCGCAAATGCATTTGTTCAGGCGATCTATTTTTTTGCAACTGTCTCACACAGTCGCTAAAAATACCCATTGGAGACTGGTCTCATTCTGTCGCCAAAAAAGTCATGGTGCCGCGAAATCTTTTCGCGACGTTTTTTTGCCGTCGCTAAGATTCATTTTTGTTTTAAAATTTTTTTTAGAAAATTTATAAATAATTTTTTTTAGTTTCCCGCATCACTTAAAAAATAGACATTTAACCAAAAAAATTAAGAATATGAAATAATAAAAATTCAATCATCCATTTATTCAAATATAAGTGTTTACAAAAATACTTAACCAAGTTAATATACATTTCAGACATGTATTCAAACGATCTATACAAATATAAATGTCTCTTCCTAATCCATAGAACAAAAACAAATTACATAGCCCATTGCAAATACATCCATATAGAAACATCATCGAACTAGTCTTTGAATAACCTGAAAAGGAAAAAAACATAAAAGTATTAAATATAACAATGAACCCTATAAATTTACATATAGCTAAAAGTCATTCTTCAACTACTTTTTATAGCTAATTTTTTTCATCCATCTGAATTAGTTTTCTATGTTTTCAGAGCCTCAAAATAGAAACACTTTATAGTGCACCAAGCAAATGGCTCTAACACGAATAAGATACATTCTAAGTGCAGCTCCTTTTGGCCTCATAACATCACGGTTAATCTGAATAGAGGAAAACATCATAGAAAATCCACTGTCAAGTTTATATTAACATAAATCTCTGCCGAGAAGTAGTATAAGAAAACAATGGGGAAAAAGAGGAACATAAAGCATATATTATTAGTATTTTTTATCTAATGGATTTTCAAATCAAAATGACAATGCCCCTCGGCAATGTCTAGGTCTTCTTCATCCTTTTTTATTCTAAGTAGGTAATTGAGATTCACAAACATAAAGAAATAGAGGGCAAAGCAAGAGGCATACCCCCGATGAAAACCATAAAAAAAATCCAGACAAAAGTTGCTTATACCTATCTTGGAATACAAGCTAAACAGGAAGTCTTGGTTCTCCAAGCAAGTCATAGTCCATTCCCAATACTATCCTGTTCTGGAAATTTTGCCAATATCCTCATAAATCAAGTCTAGAAATTCTGTTCACACTCAATCTAGTTCCAACATCCTCATAAAGAGGAAAAGATTCAGTTCATTTTCATCCAAAGGAACATGTCTGACTAAACAAGGCTAGTATAAGTTTCATAAAATAGATAGGCCGTCAATAACAAGAGGCATACCCAAAGGAATTAGAACTAAGAGGCTGTTGTTCTTGATCACAAAATTTTTTACTTGATTCCCCCATTGACTCACAGATGTGTTGCAGATAATCAGGAATATGTCAAATAAAAAGTTCTTGAGGAAGTTTCATCAAACACTTAATAGCGTTGCATTAAGAATGTAAGAACAGTCAAAAAGGAATTGTGGGTATCAGAGAAAATAAGGAAAATTGTCCAATGTACTTCTAGGAAAAGTAAAAATTACTCATTTAAGAAAATCATTTAAATAAACAATCAAATTCAGAATTCCCATGAACTCTCCAACTAATTACTTTTATAGAATAATTTTTAAGTGATTGAATTGTTGGCTTCATCCACTTTATTGTAAAGTGGGATTAAGATCTCACCTTCAATGCTACAGCAGGATCAATGCCAACAACCTTTGTTACCAAGCCTACAAAAGAACAAAAAGTGTAAAAAAGAAAAAAAAAAAAAAAAAAAAAAAAAACACTTGTAAGTAAATACTTGAAAACGTGGAGATATTGAAGTAATAACATGTTAGAACTCCAATACACCAATCCAATGGGATATACCCAAGAAGCTCTTATATTAGTTACTTGCCATTAGACGTGCAATGTGCCTATTATAGGAACATCATAAATAGACAACACTTGTAGCAACCCATTATCAAACACAAGGTATGCAAACCATCAAGGCTATCAATATAAACCATAAGAACATCCAAAAAAAAAACCAATAGCATTCAAAGGACAGCAGAAAAGCAAAACAATTATAGCAACAAGAAGGAGAAAGTCTTCACATTAGCTTCTTGGACCAGCAGCTCATTAAACCCTTTAGTCTTGGTAATGTTCTCCACCCATTTCTTGGACCAACAGCTCATTAAAATTCAAATGTCCAATACCAGCTTAAATAGAAATGCATAATAAAGTCTTGTCCTTTTATTCTTACAACAGATCTAGAAAAAAAAACCAAACAAAACAAAGAAAAAAATTATGATATTTCATAAAACTTGTACGCATGATAATAGTATTTGAAACGGGTAAGGTTTGCACATAAAGCACGTCAACCCAATCAGCCTAAAAGCGACATCACACAGTACAATTACAATAAAATAAAGATATTCTCAGTTGTAATGCAATTTCTAATGCTAATCAAGCTAATTATGTAACATAAATCTTCAAAGAAGTGCACCAACAAAACTTCAAAATAAATAAATATTCCGTTCTATGCTAAAGCTTACAAATATCCTGAACAATTAATCATCAAAATTACTAATTACCTTCCATGGATAGCAAGGGCAGAAAACACCAATTTTCTCGATTCTCCATGCCAATTCTATCGTATACTGGGATGATTTATAAGCCGAATATTACCTATCATTGATGTGTCCAAATTTCTTTTTAATATTGTCAAAATCTGGATTGACAGAGAAACAATGTGAGGTTTCAAGTAGTAGTTATCACCACCACCAACAGCCACCTGCAACCGTCCCACTCAACCCCTCCACAACCACCACCCCCAACTACCCCATTCCCTCCCCCATCCCTCCACTAGCTCCGTCCACCACCTCTGCCCTAAGTGGGAGAATGTAAGTGTAATATTAAAATTATTTTGGAACTTCCAACTTCTAATCAGTCTTTTCTTCAAACACCTTGAATGCATTTTGTGACATATAATATGTACAGAAGCTTGCAGAAAAAAAAGTACTGCATTGTTCAAAGCATCCAAGAATACTCATAATAATCTCAAATTTTAAAAAGAATTAAGAAGTATCATATCTTGCCAGGTACGTAGTGACTAGTGGCCCATAAGAGATACAAAGGAATTGATGGAAACTACATTAATAGGTAAAATTGGAACATCTAACAGATCAAGTTAGATGAGAAATATTGTCAAAGACCTATACAATATGATTAAAAACAAAAACAAACGAAAAACCCCATATGTCAATCCTACCTGAAAATAACAAACTAAATATAAGCATTAAGCTATAGGCAATCGATACAACACAACAAAAAAAATAGACAAAGCACAATCATGCAAACTTTGTTTGTAGACCAATAAAATATTTTTAAACACAGAAAGCTAAGAGATTGAAGGAACGAACCTTGTTTTGATTTCTTGATCCCTCCATTTCCTATGAAGGAAGGTATTGTATCAGTTCCCTCTCTTGCGCATGAAAACCATCATCGTCAGATTCAAACCAATTGATATCAAACGAGAACAAATCAACCCCCATTCCCAACCCCTCATCTTGCTTAATGTTTGTACCCTTAACATTTTATAGTGGTTTTGCTGCATATATATATATATATATATATACATAGTTTATGTAATGTCATTTGGCGCTAGGAGTGTGCAGAAGAACCAAACCAACACGACCTCCTTGGGTTGGTTTGGTTCGGTTTTAGAAGGCTTGTGGTTCGGTTCTAGATCTAAAATTTAATAAACCAATCAGTTCGGTTTAGTTCCTGGGTTAGCACTTTTTTGACCCAGAATCGACTCGAAACCAATTCAAATTGAAACCGAACCTAGAACTAACTTGGACCCTATCCCATACAGATTTTGTACACTGCACTACACCTTAATATTGCCTATGCTATATAAATGGGGAAAAAATTTAGGGCTGAAACTAAATCCCTCTTGTGCCTCTCTCTCTCTCTCTCTCTTTATGGCTATCTTCAATCGACAGAGGTAGATCGCTCTCGGTGTCTCGCTCTCTCTCCGTCTCTCTCTTCGACTCTCTTCAATCAACAGAGGTAGATCGATCTCGGCATCTCGCTCTATCTCTGTCTCTCTCTTCAGCTCTCTTCAATCGACAGAGGTAGATCGATCTCGGCGTCTCGCTCTCTCTCCGTCTCTCTCTACAGCTCTCTTTAATTAACAGAGGTAGATCAATCAAAGAAAATAAGAAGAAAAGGACTTTGCTGCATCTCTTTGGTTTAAATCCAGGGCAGGTCAGAGCTTCAACCTGATCTCTTCATTGAGACTCTTGCTTGTGTTTGATCACACTTGATGTCATTTGTCCTATATCGAATCTGGTGTTGAAAGTTTGAGTAACTGTGCTGTAATGAATCTTTCATAATAGAGCTAATTTTGTACCATTCGATGCATTTTTAATTTTTTGTACTTTTTCCTATTTAAACTATTGATTTTCCCGAATTAGATAAATTTGCTTTAACACATGATACAATTGTTTGACTCAATTTTGTTTTATTTTGAGCTTAAAACATAGTTGCCCAAATAAATTTCATACTTGATTTGGCAAATTATTTATCTGGTTGCTTTCTAAAAATTTCAGAATTGAAAATTTTGTATTTGTAATAGATTAACACAAAACTGTACAAGTAGAACCGACCCTACACGGCTTGGCTAGAACCGAGGATCTAACCCAAACCAACCTGAACCGAGTCGGGTTGGTTCGGTTCTATGAGACGATTGGTTCGGTCTAGGTCCAAAATCTTGGAACCGATGAAGATCGGTTTGATTTTGATTTAGTCACCAATCTGAACCAAACCGACCCATGCACACCCTACTTGGCGCGATGTAAATTATAATGTTATTTAATTAATAGAGGTGCTTTGAAGCCAATTTATCCAACAAAGTAATTTTGCATTGGGTTCGACTGTCAGTATCATAAACCCAACTTAACCACAGGTTTTGTGCAGTTCTGAGGCAGGTTTATTTGAGCTCCATTTAAGAGATCTATTGTGCAAAGGTTCCATTCTATATCATATACATTTATTTATTTTTTATGTTGTGTTATTTCATTTTATTTCGTATTTTTGTTGTAGAAGAGTTAATTGATTTTAGTTGCTTATTTTTTTGAAAATATATTTTTTTTTTTTGGTATTTGAAAAGGCCGTAGTTGCCAAAATAGGAAGCGGAAGCGGAAGCGGAAGCGGAAGCGAGGCCAAAAAATATAGGCAGGAAGCGAGAAGCGGGAAACGATTGGGAAACTTAATAGGAAACTTTTCCGAAACTTAAAGGAGACTTTTAAGAAACTTAGTGGAGACCTTTGAGAAATTTAGTAGAAATCTTAGGAAAACTCAATGGAAACCTATGCAAATAATTTCATAGATATTTAGTTAGAACTTAAGGAAAAAAATGCATAAAAATTAACATTTTAAGTTTCCGAAGCGTTTCTTAAGAGTTTCTCCTAAGTTTGCCAAGAGTTTCCGTTAAGTATCTCAAGAGTTTTCTAAACGTTTCCTAGGAGTTTTCGAAACGTTTATCCCTCATTTCTGAAATGTTTTCCCAAATTTTTTAAACAAGTTTCGTACCCGTACTGAAAACGCGTTTCCGGAAAAACACATTTTCGCCTCCCAAACGAGTTTTTGTGCAACTATAAAAGAGGCTAGGATCATGCCTTATTGTAAAGAAACAAAACGCATTAACAACTAGAGAAAAGCTGATTTTGTCTAATTGAATAAAAAAATTGGGTAACACCCAAAAGTTGCGTTCACACTTGAAAAAAGTCCAAATCAAAATTTTGAAAAATTAATGTTGTAGTTCGAGCTTGAATTATATTATTATTGGGTTTTCAATACAAGGATTTTAAAGTTGTGTCCACACTTGTTGTAAGAAAATATAAACGAATGCGGAAGATGATTAAACCTGTAACTTGAATGCTTAATCTAGAATTGAAGAGGATGTTTTATGCGTTAAATCTACATCGGCTAGTGTTGTCATAGTGAAGAATAATACTGTGTTTCCATAGCACAAAAGCCTATTCTCTACGTCTGTATATTTTAATAGAGAGAGATTACGGACAATCATTAGTTTAACGTTGGATGCTCTTGGTGTTTTATAGACACTCAAGAGGCACCAACGAATGGTCACCATCTAATGTGACATGTCTATTCTTTAACAGACATATATGTACCCATTTTATTACTGGATCAACCCATCATGGGTGCTCGATTTGGGTCTATGACCCGACCTATAAAGCAACATCTCCCACTCGTACATGGTGGACAACTCTATAAGTTCTCTTGATCTTTCATATACAAGACTGTAGTTCATACAGGTTACTGGGTTATGCAACCGCTAAGCACACCTATAATTAGGAGCTCTACACTAGGAACTTATTATCAGAGCCAACATAGAGACATCAACCCTAAACATAAAATATGGTGTCTCATGTACTTTAGATCCATTTAGCACATCGGTTCAAACATCTCTAATCTCTCAATAAGAGCATGCTTAACTCTTTGAAGCTTTCGCCTATATATTCACACTTTGTCGCAGTATGTTACAGCGCCAAAGTTGTCGACAGTAAACATATAGCGAGACGTTCCAAATGGTTTTCCCTTGCCCTTATGGCACTTAGATCAGAAATAACTGCTTTCCCAACAATATCCTGGAAAGCCAAATCACTCATGACTATAAGTAATAAGCCAAAGTAGTTTAACATTATTTCTATCAACTCATGATATAGTCTAAGGTCAAAGAGTACTGAATGAAATTTGGTTATCTATAAATGACCTAGTCATATGAAAATGACTCGAAGGACTTCACACGGTGAAGAAGTAGGGACCTATTCCTTCACACCTTCTTAATCAGTCGTCAAGCACGTGTAATATGAAATACATGGTACGATGGAGTGTCTCAATCCAACTGAGAAAAGCACATGTCATAGTCACACATCGTACAAATCTTAATCTAGTCGGTACACAAGCATCTACCTCGAGTTTTTTATTTGCATGCTATCTGAAAGTATCAATTTTAGGATCTCACATATGGCTAACCAAAACAATACAAGCATATAATGGACACTGGGTTATAAATATTATCGACATTCGCGTTAGGTTTCATTCTGTTTACAAACAAGGCGACACTATGGTGTATTGTGTTTCATCGTTGCTCGCTATCCCAAATGCCAAAAGCAACTAAAATGCTAAAAGTGTGCTTATCCTAAGCGCCAAAGATGATTGTTCGTGTGAGTGAGACAATCTTGCCTGTTGACATACTCAATGTGTGTGCGAACTAAAATGCCTAGATAATAATGCAACATTTAGACATAACATAATTGAAACAAACTTTTGCATTAAGACAATATTATCCCTAATATGTTAAATACAAATAATTAAATGATCAACACTATATTATGGCAATCTATGAAGTCCTAGAGTTCTAACATGAACCAAATATATACGAATGCAAAAGCGGATCAAACCTGTACTTTAATCCGGAATTAAAGAGGATATTCTATGCGTAGAATATGGCTAGTATTGTTACAATGAAGAACAACATTGTGTTTTCACAGCACAGAAGCTTATTTTCTACGTCTATATATTTACACAGAGAGAGAGAGAGAGAGAGAGAGAGAGAGAGAGAGAGAGATTAGAGACAATCATTAGTTTAACTTTAAATACTCTTACTGTTTAGAGACATCAACGAATGCTTATCATTCAATGGAACATATCTGTTCTTTAATAGACATGTTTGTACCAATTTGGTTACCGGGTCGACCCACCATGGACATTCAGTGTCAGTCCATGGCCCAACTCATAAACCAACATTGTTAAGACTAGTATTTGTTTGTTCATACGAGGATCTTCAAGATGATTATTTAAAGCTATGTTCACACTAGAGAGCCAAAAATTTAAATTGTCAGAAAGATTATGGATATATTCATAGGTTAAAAACTTACAATTCCTGACCTCTTTCGGATCTTATTACCAATTTTTGTCTTCACAAAGTACAAACAGAATTCCAAGTTCCGAATGCAAAGCTTTCACACTTGCAGGGTTGGTTGCATTCATGCTGAAACCAATCTCTCCCCGCATTCACTTTACTTTTCAAAAGCATGCCCAAGGTCACCCATTCGGCTACTGCCCAATGTATTTTCTTACTTCCTATTCCTGCTTTAGATGGGCCTGTTCAACCTGCTCCAATGAGCATGCACCATTTCTCAAAGCCCCTTTTTTTTTTCGATGCCATTTTTCAAAGCCTTTAATTTCAACGTATTATATGATGAGTAATCTCATAGCGGCCACCCTTTTGTCACTATATGATATAAGCGAGTGTGACCCACATTAATGCGAAATAGCTTGTGTCCGTTAGTGATGAAAATCCGATGAGAGGATGTAGCGCTTTTGTTTCGTTGAAACACCGGATTGAACAAACCTCTATTTTTTTGGTCCGATAAATAGATTCTTCAAGATTGGCTCACACAAAATTATATTACAAAGTTAGTGAGTTTTTTGAAAACCTTAAAGAGGACAAGCATGCTCTCTTACTTTTCTTTGTTAAGGTTCGCTAAAAATTTGCTCATGAATAAAATTAAAAATAGCTTACAAGGACAAGGGTAGCTAAAAGCCAGGAAAGCGGGAGCCTAACTCGCCTTGACAAATCGTCATTCTCCTCTAAGAACATGACAAAGACAGATGATTTAGCTCAGAATTTCCTAGTCCTTCTTTCAAGTTAGAGTAAACAAGATCCCTATTATCAAAGACAGATGGTCAAAGTTCAAATAAATAGAGAAGACCTTTTTCATTGTGTGTGTGAGAGAGAGAGACTTAAAGTTGACAAAGTAAACAAAAAATCTTAGAAAACCTTAAAAGAGGAAAAGCACACTTTCTTACTTTTCTTTGTTAAGGTTCTCTAAAAATTTGCTCATAAATAATAAAATTAAGAGCGCTGGTACAGACACTAGCTAACGTGTGAAGGTGATTATGTATTCCACATCATCACAGAGCAAGAATGTATTCGAGTTAGAAAGGGAAACAATTTCTTACCAAAAAAGTTCATAGAGCATGATCATATGTGAGTTTCAACAGGAAACGATTTTCTTACCAAAAAATAAAAGATAAGAGCTGGTGAACAAGTCAATATGAAAAAGGAAATAATTTTCTATGGAAATAAATGAAAATGATCTATTAGGGCTCATCTATCATCCATGTTTTGTTTTGTTTTGTTTTTTTTTTTTTCGATTAGTTGCTACCTGAATGCTTCTTTGTAAATGCACTCACTAGTTTTTCTTGCCTTGTTTCGGTGATTTCTTGCATCTCTCCATTGTCAAATGTAAGATCATATAATTGGTTAAATTTTGTGACCCGTGTTCCTTTTTGTAATTTGGGATGTTGGAGAGTTTGTCACAAGCATTTGAGATGGTTTTAACGTCAATTAATTTAAACTCGTGCTAAGATAGTCTAGGATAATACATAAGGTGATTGAAATTGGACTTTGATGGACGTTGATAGATCTTGGTAAAAGAAATAGAGTGGAGTCTCTGTTAGGTGTTTTGTTGGGACTTTGATAGACTTCGACAAAAGAAACAGATTGGATGTATGCTCTGTTAAAAACTTTGATAAACTTTGACAGATTTCGACAGAAGAAACAGAGAAGTCCCTATTTGGCAGTTTACATCAATCAAACTAGAAGTGAAAGTAAAGTTCTTTGAGTTGAATAGACGATGACTGGACACAACGGAACTCTTCCTCTCTAATAGGGGACGGGGTCACTGAAAAAATTTAATTTCTTTAAGGGAGGGCGATACTCTGATAGCTGAAGGGCGGTCCTTTTCATCCCTAACTATTGAACTCAATCACTTGCCACTATAGCATGGGGAATCTGGTTAGCAATAAACTATCGAATTCGAGGTAGTGATATCTTTATCCTTTTTTTTTTTCCTTCTCAGAAGTGCGGGAAATTCAATTTAAATAAATTGTTTCAGCTTATATCGTAATATTACACAAACAACCATTAACTAGAGTCAGAACCGCCTCACCTCCGCTCAATCCGCCCTGCCAGTTAGCAATCGGACCAAGCAAGCTAGTAGCGCTTTATTACTATACTTCGACAGACCTCATTGCCATGAGGTGCGCTCGATTTAAACCTAGGAAAACGCATCGCCTGGCACTTTGACCTACCTATATATTGAGGCACGCCTTCCTAAGTTCATGATGTGAGCCACTTTTCAAAATATACTAAAGAGAAGTCCTCTAAACATCTTTGAAGCTCACAATTGATTCTAAGCAACAAAACTTCTTCATCATTGAATAATCAAAGTCTTCATCGAGTTCAAGGCGGCAAATCTGTAGTAAGGGGAATTGTATGGTGATCAAGTATGGTAACGGTGAATTGTAGAGTCGAGAAAGTTCGACACAACCAAGAGAATCAAGGAGGCGATTGGGAATTTGGTTGTAAGGGTTCTTGTAACCGTTTGACGTTGGTTTTAGTGTTTGATCTTTGTCTATCGATGTGGACACTGGTGAATTAAAGTTCAGTTCTTGGAGGATTCCAAAAGTGTCATGGAGCACAACACTAAATGAAATAACGAAGAATCGTATCGAGAGATAGATACGTGATCTTAGGATTCGATCAATACAAGAAGAGCACACCCGCAAGCGTGTGGATTTGGCACTCGTAGATTAGAAGTATCTAGGGTTGGATTGTAAGTTAACTTTCTTATATTCATTCTTGATTGTACTTGATTGACTGGACTAGGTCTCTTGCTTTTTTTTACCCAAGCTAGATTTTTCACGCTAAAAATATCATATGCCTCTTATTGCATGTGATTGCTTGCATATTTACTTTCGATATATGATTGTTGCGTGCACTAGATTAAAGGACAAGAACTAAAATTGAATAGTTGAATTGTGGCCAATCCAAATAACCCTCCAAAAGGTGTTTTTCCTAAATCCATATATTTTGAAGCACGGTTTATCTATTTTTTCAATTGGTATCAGAGCAAGACACTCAAAAACTTTTTTTTTCTTTAAATTTTTGGTTTTCATGAGTGACATCCTGAATATCTGAATACATGCATTTATCAAGTGAGGGTTTGTCCACCATGAGTCCTCCTTTGTTAAATGGTTCTAACTATTCTAGTTGGAAAGCATGCATGAGAGCTTTCATCAAATCTATTAATGAACATACTTGAATATCCATTAAGAATGGTTGGTGTCCCCCCGTGACAACTATAGGTAATGAGACTATTCCCAAACCTCAAGAGCAATGGAATGACAATGATTTAGAAAAGTATTTTTCAAATAGTAAGGCTACTAATATCATCTTTAATAGTGTCACACATAAGGATTTAAGTCATATATCTTGCTATATATGAGACTGCTAAAGAAGCATGGGATATCCTTAAAGTTGTTTATGAAAAGTTTCATAATATTATAGCATGTATTGCATCTACATCTGATACTATAGAGACATCAACTATTGAATCTCATGAAAAGCCTAAATATTTTGCTGCATTCAATCCATCACTTCATGCAGAGCCAGCCCTGGACTGAAGCAAGCTCAGTCCAGGCGTTAGGCCCCCCTCAAAAGCCCAAAATTTGGGGCCCTAATTGTTTAGAGGTGTTATATAGTGGCTCAGAATAAAGAATTAAATAATGTTTTAATAAGAGGCCCAATTTCAAATAAAAGGCCCAATTTCAAATAAGAGGCCCATTCTTCACTTGTACACTAGTGGGGCCTATCAAAAACCAATAAAAGACAAAAAGAAAGTAGGAGAAAATAGGGGTTCGACTGTTCTTATGATAAGTAGTATTGACATTTTGTCTATTACACTTGTAAGTTTAAATTTCTATTTTGATTTTGTTTTTGTGAATTTTAATTTGTAAAATTGTCATTTGCTCTCACTATATGATAAAAAAAAAACCTTTAGTAGTCGCAACTCCATAATTGTACAAAGGGTTTCATCTTCGAACTTCGATTGAGGCCCCTAAAATCTCAGGGTCGGCCCTGACTTCATGAGAATGTTAGTACATCTTCATATGCATCTGAACTTGATAGTGATAAACACCTTAGTGAGTCCAACAAGTTGAATAAAAGTGACTCAGATAGTGATGGTGGCCACGAGTGGTGAGGAAGAGGAAATTTATCAGACCTATGACAAATTGTATAAGGTGTATCTCAAATTGACTAGAAAAAATAAGTCGATTGAAAAGGAAATATACACTCTTAAATAAGAGACTGATGAATCGACTATTTTTATTGAAAAATTATAGTCTGATAGAGCCACTTCATTTGATAAAGTCATTGCACTACAAAAAGAGTTGCATGTATGTGTTGAGACCAATAAGGGCTTAGTGGGAAAGGTATCAAAATTAGAGTAAGACTTGTCAAAATCTAATGATACTTTCAAGAAGAAGAATACAAGTTCCATCAAAATTGATGAAATTTGGAACACTTAAAAAAGTACTTATGATATGACTGGAATTAGATACACTAAAAAGGCTTCTTCATTTTCCCAACAGGCAAACATGCCTAATTTTGTAAAGGCTCAATTAAGTCTTCAATACCCTATGTGGCTAAGCATATTAAGTTTGTACTGACAAGCCATAATTGTGAAGGAAAGGGTCATATTAGGCCACATTGTCCTAATTGAAGGCCAAGGTTTTGACTTCCAAAAACACCACCACACATGCATGTGTTGTGCCTAATACTGAGACCAAGCCTTCTAAGTTTGTTCCTATTTGTCATCATTGTGGTGTTAAGGGTCATATCCGGCCTTATTTCCCTAGTTTGGAGACTAAACATGTGTCTTCTAAATTCATCACCTCTAATGTGAACTCCAAGCATCCTAAGGTTGTTAAGGTTTCTAAGTATGACCCTCTTTGTCATCACTATGGTGTTTTTGGTTACATTAGACCTTATTGCCGCAAATTGAATAGGGTTTCTAGATTTGATATTCATCATCAACTTAAGAATCCTTATGAGAGGTTAGAGAATCAGATTAGACTCTGTATTGATCATGTGAATAGATTTACACAAATGTCAAGACAAGTTTCTAAAAATTATGGTAAAAAGAGGAACAACAATGCTATGGCAAGACCTAAGACTACACCCATACCTCGTGAGTTCATTAACAAACCTAAGATGACCGTTATATAGGTGTAAAAATCTTATTTGGAATATTTAAAAACCCCAAAAAAGTTATAGGGGCAAGCCTTGCTAAGTAAAGGCTGTTTGTCTTATAGGCTAGGATGTTCATCATGTTTAGCTTTATCCTAGTGCTATGGTCCCTTTTTGTTTTATTTAAAAATGACAAAAAGATTTTGTTTTTGTTGTCTTGGTTTGGCTGTGCTAATCATTGGCTTAAAATAGTCTTCATGAGTTGATTGATGCAATGCATGTTTAAGATTGCTTATATGTTTCATTGTTTACATTCTAATGAGTCAATCGTTTTGGTGATTTTTATCATAGTTTTGATTCATGTTCACTTGATACCTGTTTCATGAGATCTCTTAGAATATGGAATCTGCCTTTTCTGATCCTTGTAAGTAAATATCATTGTTTGAAACTCTTTGAAGTCTATCATAACTAGATTGACCATGTTCATATGTTTTCTCCTCTTATTAGTCTTATGTCCTTGATGAAAATGGCTATCAGTGAGTATGAGTGCAGCTACCGTTGTTATGTGACAAGAGAAGAATGCTACTTACTCATGTGTGTGAAAGCCACCATCTCCTTATGTTTCAATGTTGCCATTTTTGGATAGATAGGGTTAGAACTTCACAACAATTGTTAAGGGGGAGTGCTTGAATTTAAAGTATGGGATAAAATCGGTTTGATTTCTAGGTTATGAGATTCTTCATGAGTTTATTCATGATGTGCTATTCTTGATCACGCCTAGGATTTACATTCTCATTAATCTCAATGAAGTTCTTGTATTCTTCATACATTGTCATAGATATACTTTTGATCACTTTATGAACATTTAAACTCATTCTTATGTGGTTTTGAGCATGTTTGATGTTAATTTTTTCACGCTAAAGTCATCATGAGACTCATGGAGTATATTTTGTATTTTGATTATAGGCATGTTGATTCCCAGGCACTTGGTTTAAAAATTTTCAGCTTTTGTGTTGTGTATAGCTTTTCAACTGACTTCGCGAGACCTCAAGGTCATGACATCTCGCAAGGTACTTCGCGAGACTTCACTAGACCTCATGGCAAAGTTAGGTATGGGCATCCCATTTTAAACCCGTATTGTTTCTTTTTTCTTTTTTATTTCTTTTCTCACTGTAGCAACCTTTGGCGACCTCTTGGGATCTTCTAGGGCTTCCATTTTCCTCAGTTTAAGGGATCTTCTTTGGGATTAGGTGCTCTCGTCTCCACCTAGGTTATCTTCACTCCCTCTCTACCGATTTCTCTTCAATTTTTCTTCCGTTTTCTCCTCAGATTCCCCTAGGTTTTGTGCGCTAGGTTGGGGTTTGGGGGCTTTGAGTGTTTTTGGTTGATCAAAACGTCGCAAGCATGACATGGCTAGATTTTGTGAGACCTTGTCCTCTGTAGCTAGACCCCATGCCGAGTTCATTGACTCGGCCAATTCTTTTATGGATTGTTTTCGTCGCTAAATGTTTTTAGCTGTTTAGGGGCGTTTTTTTTTCTTTTAGTTTGCTGCTAGCCTGGTTTTGTTGTCTTATGTGGCCAGTTTTTGCTTTTAGGTTGTTGCATGTTTTCTGCTCTTGTTTTATATACATATCAACTTTAATTCTTTCTCTTGCTCCTGTGCTTGATTTATTTGTTCCAAAAAGAGGGAGAGATTTAATGATGCTAATGCTACTATGCTTCCTTGATACCTTGTACTTGATGGTGTTTTGTCTTGTTTAGTTTATATTGTGCAGGTACAAGAGTTTGGAATGTTTGGTATATGATAGGCAACATCCTTATGCTTGTGAGCTGGGTATTATTGTAAAGCCATGAGCTTATTTGTAATTCACATTTTAGCATAGGATTTTGTCATGAAATTGCCAAAGGAGGAAATTGTAAGATCATGTACTTGGCTAAATTTCGTAACCCGTGATCCTCTATGTAATTTGGGATGTTGGGGAGTCTATCAGAAGCATTTGAGATAGTCTTAACATCTATTCGTTTAAGCTCGTGCTAAAAGAGTCTTAAATGATACATAAGGTGATTGAAATTGGACTTCGATGGATGTTGATAGATCTCGGTAGAAGAAACCAAGTGGAGTCTCTGTTAGGTGTTCTATTGGGACATCGATAAACTTCGACAGACTTCGGTAGAAGAAACAGATTAGATATATGCTCTGTTAAAAACTTCGATAGACTTCGACAGACTTCAGTAAAAGAAACAGAACAGTCCCCATCTAGTAGCTTAGATCTTGCTAGACTTCGACAGTCCTCGCTACTATGAGCTACGTGAGATTTAAACCTAGGAAAGCACGCCACCTGGCTTTTTAACCTACCTATATATTGAGACACGCCTTCCTAAGTTCATAATGTGAGCCACTCTTCAAAATACACAAAAGAGAAGTCCTCTAAACATTTTTGAAGCTCATAATTGATTCTTAGCAACAAAACTTCTTCATCATTGAAGAATCAAAGTCTTGATCGAGTTTAAGGCAAAAAATCCTAAGGGAAATTGTACGATGATCAAACACGGTAACGGTGAATCGTGAAGTCGAGAAAGTTCAAGGCAACTAAGAGAATCAAGGAGTCGATTGGGATTTGGTTGTAAAGGTTCTTGTAATTGTTTGACGTTGGTTTAAGTGTTTGATCTTATTTAAATAAAATGAAAATTAACGTCCCGTAGTGGGTCCGTGGCAAACAAAGCAAAACAAAAATGTATACTCAGGCTTATTGTGAAGATTGTTATGTATAATAGAATTGATTCTTATTATGGGGTATTTGACCAACTAGCTTATAAGCCATAAGTTATAAGCTATAAGATACTTTTAAAAAATTACCTTTAAAAATAATTTTTTTCAAAAAACGTGATTAAACATAAACTGCGTTTTTAAGCCACTCACCCAAACACATTTCAAAAAAGCTATAAGCATAAATCATAAGCTATTAAATAATTTACGTCCAAACACCCTCTATATGCCAAACATATTTAAGTTAAATTGTTGCATTAGCAACAAAAGACATGAAAATGAGTTTGGTGAAATTAGGAGCGGATATTGGTTGGGCTGGCCGATACCAATTTTTTTTTGTCAGCCCCAAACTAAAATTCCAAGCTTGCCAAAATAGCACTTAGATTTTCAAGTCCATCCATTTAACCCAAAATAAATTTTAATAAATATTTTTTAGAAAAATATTAAAACATAGTAAATTCAAATACACAGATATATTATAATATAATATATATATATATACCGGGTCGAGTTAGGCTGGGTCAAGCTTCAAAATAATTTCTAAGCCTGCACATTAGTCTAATAGGGTCTAAAAAAATCCTCAAACCTTATAAATGATAGGCGGGCTATTAGGCTTGTAGCCACCCCAGGTGAAATAATTCAAAGAATGTACGGGAATGCAAAAGAAGTTGCAAAGCTTTAGATTCTCAAGGACCCTTCTCTGTTGTTAAGGTTTTTATTGGCTATTGATCTCTTAGCAGTGGAAGACCCAGCTCTTGACGAGAGGGGGAGTCCAAGTAAAAAAATATTGTTAAAAGGAGGATAAATTAAAAAGTTCAAAATTTTAAAGGGCTCATTACATTATATTTATTTTTAAATATACAAAAAACTATGTATAAAAGAAATTTAAAAATTTTGGGGGCCACGGCCCTCACCTGCCCCCTCCGTTCGCCATCACCTCCAAGTGCGGTCACCTGTGACGAGTTCATGTTTAACTTTTCTTTCTTTTTTTTATTTTCTCCTGGGCAGTTGGCCTCATATGTACTAAAAAAAAAAAAGTTGCTGAACATGTATTGAAATTAATTATGTGTAACAACTATTTAACTAATAAAAATATTTTAATTGCAATAGTTCATCGTTCACATAACAATGTCACCGTCCCTGTATTATATCAAATAATTACTAATTCTTGGATTTTTTTACAAAATGTGCCATATTTTTTTTTGAATTTGAATTCTTTTCATTCCATGAATTAGAATGGAGATGTCCATTCCATAATTAATAACTTAGATGTAATCTTATTACATATTTTATTAAAACTACGTCTTTTTGTATTAAAATTTATTTTGTTATAATAATTATAAAATTATTTATTTTTAAATAAATTTTAAGTCAACTCATCTGAATTCTTTATTTTTATTTTAACTGACGTGTCAATATCTTAATCAATGAAATAAAAATTTTTATTTTAATTCATAAAATAAAGAGAATCTAAATTTTTTTCAAATCCTATTTTTTTAATCTATGTGTTTATTTTCATTTGAATTAATTTTAATAAGTGTATTGATTCTAATAGATGATGCCAGACCTTTAGTATTAGACAACATAATGCTGGCCACATCAGCTCCACGTCAAATATAAGTCGCTGGCTGCCTCACGCGGTCGAAATCTTATATAGGACATTCCAATTTTGAGCCATCACAGCTTTGCTCAGATATCATGTGATATGACATTAACTCTTGGGTTTCTTCAGCGTACACAATAGCGGTCAACTCACAACAAACTTTTTGTACATATGCACTATTTTTTTTTAGGCCGACTGTGGAAGGCTGGCACTTTTCCCACAAAGTCCTACTTGCACCTACCTGCTCTACAGACTGAAAATAATAAAATACCTGTGAGAGAGAGAGAGAGTTGGCTAAGTAAACATTGGCAGCCTAACTAGCGACGAGATCGTTGAGTTAACTTCAGAAATCGGGGTTTAGAGACGATTGCGTATTTGATAGTTACCTGAACTAAATATAATTGAACAGAGCTTTAATGTCGTTAGTATTTTTGTAAGATTAACCGACTTGCTTTTTAGGTTAATAATTAGATCTCAAATCAAACATTATGTAATAAGTGAGAATCGACATGATCATGCCCTAAATAAGCTGTTACTAATTGATTGCCCATTTTCACTTTCTTTGCTCAGCGCAAAGAAACAAAAAACAATGGCACCCTAAAAAGCAAGAATTTAAAAATGGAGGGACTATCTGGGAAAGTGAGAACTTGAACTTTAAAGACTTCTGCAGCTGCAATTTCCTAGCTGAACTTCCTTTGAACAATTGGTTCTTTACAGCTATCTTTATTATGTATCTCCAGTCACTACCGAAGCGTTTTCTAATCATCATCATCATCACCATTTCCCTTTTTCTGATCATCCCCTTCGCTGCCCCACTATCCTTCAACTTCACCAATTTCAGTCCCGATAACACCGACATAAAATACGAGAGAACTTATGCAGCAAACGATGCCATCCAACTCACCAGAAACCGTGGGTATATCGGCCGAGCCACATATGCCAAACCCATGCATCTTTGGGACAAGGCCTCAAGAAATCTCACAGATTTCACTACCCACTTCTCGTTTATCATCGATTCCCAAAACAGAACAGCTTACGGTGATGGGATCGCCTTCTTCCTTGCACCCGAAGGCTCTGTAATTCCCGACGGGGTAAGGAAAGGTGGCAGTCTCGGCCTCACAACCGATGCCCAGATTTTGAATTCGACAGACAATTCATTTGTGGCTGTCGAGTTCGATATTTATCAGAACCCCGGCTGGGACCCGGAGCATGAGCATGTAGGTATTGACATCAACTCTATGAAATCTGTTGATAATATTGCATGGTGGAGTAGTGTTCCGGATGGGAAGAAAAATGATGCATGGATTAGTTACGATTCGATTTCGAAAAATCTTAGTGTTGTTTTCACTGGTTTTAGAGATAACACCACTGTCCAACAAGGCCTTTATTACACAGTTGATCTGAGAGATTACTTGCCAGAATGGGTTACTTTTGGCTTTTCAGCTGCGACAGGAAATGCTTCGGCAATTCAAAGTGTTCCGTCATGGAGTTTTAGTTCAACTCTGCAAATTGGTGAAGATGTAACCAGCCCAGCAAATCCGAGTAAAGGAAATACAGGACTGGTGGTTGGATTGGCTGTAGGCGGAAGTGTTGTGGTTTGTGGGTTGGGTTTGGTTATGTTTGCCATTTCGAAGAGGAGGAACAGGGGGGGAAATGGAGATGATCCTGATTTTGATTTGAACATGGATGGCGAATTTGAGAGGGGTACAGGACCGAAGAAGTTTTCGTACAAGGAGTTGGCTCGAGCGACGAATAATTTTGCACAACAAGAGAAGCTTGGAGAGGGAGGGTTTGGGGGAGTTTACAGAGGTTTCTTGAGGGAATTGAATACCCATGTTGCTGTAAAGAAGATATCAAGGGGCTCAAAACAGGGAATGAAGGAGTACGCATCGGAAGTGAGGATCATTAGTCGATTGAGGCATAGGAATTTGGTGCAAATCATGGGTTGGTGCCATGAGAAAAAAGATCTGCTTCTTGTTTATGAATTCATGCCGAATGGCAGCTTAGATTCCCATCTTTTCAAGGAAAAAAGCTTGTTGACATGGCCTGTGAGATACAGAATTGCGCAAGGCTTGGCCTCGGCATTGCTCTATCTGCACGAAGAATGGGAACAATGTGTGGTGCATAGGGATATAAAATCAAGCAATGTCATGTTGGATTCGAATTTCAATGCCAAACTTGGGGATTTTGGGTTAGCCAGGCTTGTTGACCATGAAAAAGGATCGCGGACTACAGTTTTGGCGGGAACCAGGGGTTACATGGCTGTTGAATGTGTCATCACAGGCAAGGCTAGCAAGGAATCGGATGTCTACAGCTTTGGAGTTGTGTCATTGGAAATAGCATGTGGAAGAAGACCCATTGACCTCAAGGCCCAAGAAAGTCAGGTAAGTATGGTCGAGTGGGTTTGGGGCTTATATGGAACGGGAAAGCTGCTTGAAGCAGCTGATCCGAAACTATGTGCAGATTTCAACGAGCAAGAAATGGAACGTTTGATGGTTGTTGGGCTCTGGTGTGCTCATCCCGACAGCAAGCTCAGGCCTTCAATTAGGCAAGCAATTCAAGTTCTCAATTTTGAAGCTCCATTGCCCATTCTTCCGTCAGAGATGCCCGTGGCAACCTACTTGCCTCCTTCGATGACTAAAGCTTCGATTTCAGTATCTAATGATGCTTCTGTTTCTGGAAGCAGCCAAATCCAGTCTTCGAACTATAGTTACAACACTGATTCCTCAAAGCTCACCACATCTTCTGCAACTGCTTCTCCATCTGCATCACTCCTGTAAACACGATAGATTGATTCATCCATCTTCTAGTTGAAGATTTTCATGTGCTAGGTGGATATTTCTTTTTATTTTTGTGTATTAAACGAATCATTGTTTGTTCAGTTTTGGTGCAAGGTTTCTTTTGCTTTTTTGCCTTTTTCGTCGAGGAATTACTTCTATGAAAATCCTGTTTTATCTTTCGGTTTTATCATGATTTTTCTGTCTTTTTCATAAACCAGAATCACTCTCTCTCTCTCTCTCTCTCTCTCTCTCTCTCTCTCTCTCTCTTCTAATTGAGGTTTTCTTTGATAGCTATGATTGATGTGGAAATAAGACTGATAAGTTTGCTTCTTAAGGCCTTACAGGACTCATGGGACTACAGTCTCGTGCGCGTGCGGCGGCGTCACTGTACCCAGTTTGGTGCGTTTATAACGTGACAATCTACTCATATGGAGTCGAACAACTTAGGAATAAAAAATTGCGCTAGCAATGTATTCTATTTCTTTGTGATAAAAGTGCATCGCGGTTGAAAATTTTACCAAAATACTAATTCAGCAAATCACACGATCGTACCTCCGCTGCATACTATGGGACATGCAATTGTTAACCAAAGCATTTTTTGGAATGGAAAATACTATTGTTCTTGAAAATTTGTACAAAAAAACTTACCAAAATAATATAACTGTGACATTTTAATAATTAAAAAAAATTATGATGAGTATTTTATTTTAAAGCGAAAAACTCTCATTCAAATTCATGGTGATAAATTTATGTTAAATTTTTTGCATTACCTTTTTGGAATTATATACTTTTCTTTTTAATCAAAGATCAAAAAAATCTTATATTGTATTTAACCAATAAAGACAACTAAAAAGAGTGGCCACTGTGGTGGCCTCGTGGTTAGCGGGTTTCAAATTTGATTCCTACTCCCGGCCTCTTATAATAAGTTATCATTCATGTAATAAATAAAATTTACATAGTTCGTGTAAATAGTAATCCTACATCAGTATAAGAGAGTACGGTCACATGCCTAAATACTTTATAATAAAAAAGTTGAAACAAGTAATAGTGTTAACTTCTCTTTTTTTTCTTTTTTTTTTCTTTTTTCCATGTCTGCGGCCGCCAAGAAAGTACTTGGTTACGAAAGAACTTGTAATTAGTATTATATTACCAACAAGGGGTTGGTTCAGCAGGTGAGTTCATCGTCCTCCTCGCTCAAGATTTGGATTCGACTCTCCGCAATCCCTTGTTGGGGTTAAACGTATGTCTAATGTCACATTTCGCGCTGCGACTCTTACCTTCGGCCCCGACATAGGTGTGGTGAGAAAAGCGGCAGATGTAGGGGTGGTATGAAGCTCAATCCTCCTTGACGAAGGTGATGAAGCTCAATCCTCCTTGACGGAGGTGTTGGCGTACCATACCTGCACTACCATTTTTTGTACCAAAAAAAAAAAAGTATTGTATTAATTTAATAAACTAATGTTCGACTTTGTAATTAACCCATTTCTACGAAAGAACAACGGCGCCCAGGAAAATTCTTCAGTTGAAAATCGTAATTACACAGACCAATCCCCAAAAATAACAGAACTTTGGAACAATTACCTAGCTAGTTATATGTATGTCATACTGAGCACTTGTCAAACTCAGAATTCCCTTACAACCATGGTTGCCTGCAACTCTTCAAACCCGCTCCAATCACATATTCAGCTTTCTTCTGCTTCTTCTTCTTCTTCACCTTTA
This sequence comes from Euryodendron excelsum, assembly GCA_033060915.1. Classification (NCBI taxonomy): domain Eukaryota; kingdom Viridiplantae; phylum Streptophyta; class Magnoliopsida; order Ericales; family Pentaphylacaceae; genus Euryodendron; species Euryodendron excelsum. Next base: position 8,238,517 of record CM065377.1, read on the forward strand.
CATCCATCTTGTAATTCCTCATGCAACTGCACTGACTTCACTGAGCTGCGACCTGACCGAAAAGATCAACATAAGAGTCCATCACGATGCTTCTGTCTCAGACCAAAGGCGGATGTACCATGGGACGAGTAGCTGCCCCATTAACCCGACAACTTTCATTATTTTTTTTTAAACAATTTATATATATATATATATATATTTTACCCTAAATTGTAAATATAATGTATTGTCTTCACTGAATTTGCTAACACTTACCTTTGCCCCTACTAAATTGACTAACTTGCATGCAAAAATAAAGATTTACTAACACCTACATTTTCTTTAACTTAATTTTATTAATCCCTCATAATTTAGCCAAGTGAATAACACAAACACAACCTCCATCCTAATATTAAATTAAAATATTATTGTGCATACTTTCAATATTTTATTTGTCTATTCCAGAAAAAATTTCAAATTCTTAAATTTTAGCATTTTCATTCTATCTATCAATGACTCATAAGTTGTGACCCAAACACTCAAAACTTTTCTTGAAATTTTAAACTCTAAGTATTTGTAAATCTTTTAGTTTTAACACTAATTTTAACTCTTGTGATTGCAACCATAGAGAAAGTTTTTTTTGGACAAATTACATCCACCTTCCCTGAGGTTTTAAACTAATACAATTTACCCCTGAGATTTTAGAAATTATATCTTCTTTCCTTGAAATTTGAGGTGAGTTGTATTTTTCTCTAAATGTTAAATCTTTTAACAAAATATATGTAATATCAGCAAAAAAAAAAAAAAAACAGATTTATTACCTAAATTGCCCATATGTGCATGAAATGACATATATAGGTTTTTTTTTTTTTTTTGCTTAAGAAATTAATTAGTGAGTTGATTCTGAGCCTTCTTCAAATAAAAAAAAAAAATGCAGTACCAGTACAAGATTCTAAGATCAAATTAAATCTCACATCTGTATAAAACACCATTTTAATCAATAAATAAATTATAAGTCTCATATTTTTTTTAAAACTTTATATGCTATAATTAAAGTCCTATATAGATTCTATGATTTTTTTAAAAAAAAGTTCTAGTCAATCTGAAAAAAAATGCCCTACAAAAAGTAATATCGAAATCAACAATGTTAGTTAATTTATATTAAAAAGACAACAGTTTAACTTAAGAAAATTAATTATACCGAAGTTTTTAAACCGTAAACCCTAAACACACATGTGGAGAAATTTAGTAGCAAAAAAATAAAGATTTAAAAAATCAACACACACTAATTAATTTTAGAAGCAAAAAAAAAAAAAAAACTCTATTTATGTCATTTCATGCATATTAGAGGCAATTTAGGTAATGAACCTATTTTTTTTGCTGGCATTACATATATTCTGTTAAAAAATTTAACATCTAGGGAAAAATACAACTCACCTCAAACATCAAGGGAGGAGGATGTAATTTCTAGAACCTTAAGGGTTGGTTGTATTAGTCTGAAATCTCAAGGGATATGGATGTAATTTGTCCTTTTTTTATGAAAATTTAAGAAGAATAGGCTTTGCAACCAAAATTGATGATTGGTAGATAAATGATAGATTGATTGTATATAATGGGAAAGATATTTTCAATAGCATGCCAAATGAAGTTATCAAGCATTATTTCAAAAATATGAAACGTTATAGAAGTTATTTGTAAAATAAAATTTTGAAGTTGTGAAGAAAAAATATGAAGTCACCTTTTAATTTATAAATAATCCTAATTTCGTTAAGCTGTGTATACCTTCCTTTTTGGCATCGTTAGGTCCTGTCTGGTAGAAATTTTTTTTTTTGACTTTTTGCTTTTAAAAAGTTAAAAATTTTCACGCTTTAAAAAGAATTTTATGTATAATTTTATATAAATATCGCCCCTACTAGATGAATATCCTGAATCCGCCCCTATCGCAGACCAAGGCATCCAACTCAACCCAGACGAGGTAGACAAAGGCGGCAGAGCCATATACAAAACACTCTTCACCTTTGGGACAATGCTTCTCGAAACCTGTCGAACTTCAACACCCATTTCACGTTTGTGATTGATTCGGCTGGTAGGCCGGATTATGCAGACGAGCTTGCTTTCTTCCTTGCTAAGGAGGATTCCGAAAAAATAAAACTAGGCGCTTCCATTGGTCTTCCAGTCGACGACAGCGGTAAATTTGTTGCTGTGGAGTTTGACACCTATCACAATCCAGGTGTTGACCCGGACAACATCAGCCGTTCCACTCCCGTAGGTATCAATATTAACCGTGTTGTATCTAACGTTACTCAAGTATGGTATAGTAATATAACTGGTGGTATAGAAAACGAAGCTTGGATTAGTTATGATTCTAATTCAAAAAACTTGAGTGCTACTTTCACTGGTTACAGAAATAATGCGAGAGTTGAACAAAAGTTCATTTCCAAGTTGATCTGAGGAACTACTCGCCGGAATGGGTTTCGGTTGGCTTCTCAGCTTCCACAGGATTATATTTCGAGGCACATAATGTTACGTCGTGGGAATTTAGTACGAATTCACTCGCTAATGACAACATAGGAAATTCAACAGCTCCAGTGACGCCCCCTGGAAAGAAGACAGGAGAAAGGAACAAGGCACTACTGGCGGAATCGACTGCCGGCTCGTTTGTTTTGGTTGGTGGGTTGGCTTTGGTTGGCTTCGGCTTGTGGAAGAGAAGTAGAGCAAAAGACGAGGATGAATTTGGATTTGATCCATCCATGGAAAATGATTTGGAGAGGGTACCAGGCCCCAAGAAGTTCTCGTACGCTCAATTATCTCGTGCAACAAATAATTTTGAGGAGGAACAGAAGCTTGGAGAGGGAGGATTCGGTGGGGTCTACAAAGGTTTCTCGAGGGAATTGAGCTCCTATGCTGCTGTCAAGAGGATATCAGGGGGTCAACGCTGGGGATAAAGGCGCATGCATCAGAAGTGAAGATCATCAGTCGGTTGAGGCATAGGAATTTGGTGTAACTCATTGGTTGGTACCATGTAAAAAGAGCACTCCTGCTTGTTTATGAGTTCAGGGAAAATTGCAGCTTAGATTCTATCGCACTCTGGTTTTTGGGTCCAAGATATTTTTGGCTCGGAGATAAAAATACAAAACTCTATCATTAGAACTCATCCTCCTAAAGAACATGTGTGATTAGATCTAAATTGAAAATTGATTTGATTAAGGACTTTTTAAAAAATTAGGAGTCACCACCTAACTTGATTAAGGTAAGTTAGGGCATCTAAAACTAAGTATAATTTGAAGATTAAACTTAGAATTTTTGAAAAAGGTTTTTTGAACATACCTCCTTAAGAGGGGATTTTTAAAAAAAATAGGTTGTTTGACAACCTTTGAGAATATTGAAGCCCTTTTTGAAAAATAACTCCATTTAGTCTTTTGAAAACAAAAATCTATGGTTCGGTAGTTGGTTACGTGTAGGAAAGATATTCTAAGATCATCACCCTACCCCGCCCTTTCGGTACCTACGTGTCTAATCACTCTTTATTTACTCACTAGAATAACCGGTTATCATTATCTACTTAATATCCACTTTAGAATTTTGAAAACAAGGTTTAGCCATCACTTTTCGGATGAATGTTGCAAGATGCAAGTTTTGAAAGAAATTTGAAGCATGGGTGTTTTGAAGGAGTTTGAGATGAAAACTTTGAATTGATTGAAATTTTTGAAAAAGGGATTAGAGTTGAAGTAGAAGTTATAACCGCACCATTTTGGGTTGTCTACGTATCTCATTTGATGAGAATCAGGTCATTCGCAGTTCGGACAAGAGCCCGATGGAAAAATAGGCGCATTAGGGCCTTTGGAATGTTTGAAGACGCTTTGTGGTCTTTGGAAAAAATTGAAGACACTTTGTGGTTTTTGAAAAGATGACTTGAGAATTTTGATTAGGAGTCGGGCATTGGAGTGTTTTTGGAATAGAACATGTAGGGTTTTTTTTTTTTTTAAATGCTCTTAAAATAGGGTA
>CM065377.1:8245000-8292500 GCA_033060915.1 Euryodendron excelsum
ATTTCAACCACCAAACTTGAGAAAATAGAAATCTTGAGATTTAGAGAGTTTGAAGACCATTTTCATGCAAGTTGGAATGCAATGATGCAAATGTGTGAGTAAGGGGTTAATGGGAATTTTCTAAGGCATAACTTCTTGGAATCTCATCCTAAGCTTTAAGAGACCAACTCTTAGAAACATTTTGAAAGGAATATGGAGCTTGAAAATGACATGGAAATAAGAATAATACAATCTTTGTAGAACATGGTTATAAACATGAAAATGAAGCCAAGCACACAAGATATGATCAAGATAACAAAATGCAAGGGGGTCATGAATACATACAAGGCTTTAGGCTTTACCACATAATCAAGGGGGCTCCTAGGCCATACCATCTTAAAGTAGGCTAGTGAAAGATCCCCCTATACGGTGGCTCCCACTAGCTTTCTTCTAGGCATGAATTAAGAGCCCTCTTGGCTTCAAGCATGCAAGAAAGGGGGGTTGAAGATGGGGATTAAAATAGAGAATAGCCTAAGTAAGCTAGGAGGGAGAAGAGAAGAGTGGGGGAAGACAAATAAGTAAAAGAAATACCACCTTTTGCTTTCAATACACTTATAATCTTCTATGGACGCCTTAACTTAAACTTGAATGGCTTCAAGTAGGCTTAAGGGGTTGGAAGGAGGGGTTTAATGATGTATAAGGCTATGTAGGTGAAGTGTATGGGTTAGGGGGAGGTGGAATCTAGCTTAAGTGTTGGAGGAGTGAGATATATATAGAAATTTGAGATTCTGGAGCAGTTTCAGCAAAGTTTCGCATTAATTTTCGGTTCTAGAATATGCAAAGGGGGTGGCTTGTATTTATAGGCAACCTGAGATAGGCCTAGCGCATGTGCTACATGCCCCTGGCCAAAGCTTGCCCTACGTATGTAGCGCATGCGCCAGTACTGTTCCATTGTCAAAATGCCACGTGACACCCATTGTACTGGTTAAATCCTGACGGTTGATCGAACTTTGGTCGATTTGATCAAAATCTGGGCGCACTAGCATACGCTCCGTCACCGGAAGTGTTCGTTTAAACTTTACCTCGATAATTGAGCCAACTAAAAAGGTTTCAAAGGAATCGGTCGCACCCAGGGTGTTCTCCTAGAGTTTCCCGTGAACTTTCATGTTTTCGAGAAGTTTGAATGGTATTTGGAAGTGTGAGATATCGTTTCGAAAAACGTGCATGAAATTGCATCTTTGCGGAGTGTCTGTGATACGCTCCGCGGGGGTTCGAAAATAGCTATTTTTATGTCGCATGATTGAGGCCTTCGGGAAGCGATCTCTCTAATCGAACTGTACCGATGGAAAGTACTCTGAAAATACTTTCGGAAATTTCCTAATTTACGCATTTCTCAAGTCGTTTGACAGTGCGTTGTAATCAGGGAATTGGGGAAAAATTTAATCTAGGTGGAGCGTCTGTGAGACGCTCCAGGGGTTACTGAAAGTTACAGTTTTTGAGCCATACGATGAGAAGTTTCGAAAAGCGATCTATCTGATCGAGTCGTATCGATGGAAAAACCTGTGAACGAGCTTTCGGGAACTCCCTAGTTTATGCATTTCTCAAGTCATTTGCAAACACGTTATAACCAGGGAATCAGGAGAAAAGGCAATTTAGGCAGAGCGTCTGCGAGATGTTCCAGGGAGCTTTTATCGAGTTATGGGTGTTTAGTGTTGTAAGGTCCTCCTTAGGTTAAATAGGGGTATGTGACAAAACTCGTCATTCAACATCCTAGGACCAGTGTTGCTTTGGGGCGCATTCGAGTTGTTAAAGGCAAAATGGTCATTTTGTTTGGTTTCGGTTGAAAATGGTCAGGAATGGATTGGAGTGTTATGTTAAGTTTGTCGAGTCGTTCAGAGATGGTTTCGAGGGAGTCTTTTACCGTTCGGTGGGGTTTGTGTAGTATTAGGGCGTTCAGGGGCAAAACGATAATTTTGACCAGAGTTAGCCAAAATGTGACCAAAATTGGACCAAATGGCGTGTGGAGTATGCTTAACAGTTTAGTAACATTTTGGAATGGTGGATTTACCGTTTTGAGAAATTTTGATCTTTCTCAAAATGTGCCTGGAGGCCCAAGGGGCAAGTTTGGTCATTTTTCACCGAGTTGGGCTAGCAAGTGCCGGTGTTGACCTAGGTGTTGGTTCCTGAGATGGTCCGATCTTGGAAAACTACTTGTGCAGTGTTGGTCCTTGAGACCGCCCGATCTCAGAGAGCTACCTATAGGGTGGTGTTGGTTCCTAAGAATGCCTGGTCTCAGAAAGCTACTTGTGGAGGTGGTATTGGTCTCCAAGAACGCCTGGTCTTGGAGCGAATGATGGGTATTCTACATTGGCGGGCTAGCAGGCGCCAGAAGTGAACCGTCTCGAATTTCACAAGGTGTTGGTCCCCGAGATCACTCGTCCTCGAGAAGCTACCTAGATGGCGTTGGTTCCTAAGACTGCCTAGACCCGGAAAGCTACCTGGAAATATGTTTACAGGTTCATTTGGGCTTTATGGGCCCGGAAAGCTACTGGTCGACTAGATTGGAGTTTGAAAGGCTCGTCTTGAGCTTGCATGTGTTGTGATATTTGAAAACTGAGTCTAGTCAGTCCGGAGATTGCCGAGCGGACAAAAATGAGGTGCTTACAGATTCTTATCTCATAAAAAAAAAAAGCTTATTGACATGGGCAACAAGGTACAGAATTGCTCAGGGCTTGGCCTTGGTATTGCTCTATCTGCACGAAGAATGGGAACAATGTGTGGTGCATATGGATATAAAATCAAGCAACGTCATGTTGGATTCGAATTTCAATGCCAATCTTGGGGATTTTGGGTTAGCTACGCTTGTTGACCATGAAAAGGGATAGTAGATGACAGTTTTGGCAGGAACCATTGGCTACGTGGCACCTGAATGTGTCATCGCAGGCAAGGCTAGCAAAGAATCAAATGCCTACAGCTTTGGAGTTGGGGCATTGGATATAGCATGTGGAAGAAGACCCATTAATCACAAGGCCCCAAAAAATCAAATTAGTATGGTCAGGTGGGCTTGGGACCTCTATGGAATGGGAAAGATTCTTGAAGCAGCTGACCTGAAACTTGGTGTAGATTTCAATGGGCAAGAATTGGAGCGCTTGATGATTGTTGGGCTCTGGTGCGCTCATCCCGACAGCAAGCTCCGGCCTTCAATTAGGCAAGCGATGCATGTTCTTAATTTTGAAGCTTCTTTGCCCATTCTTCCATCAGAGATGCCCGTGGCAACATATTTGCCTTCTGGCATGACTATATCTTCGCTTTCAATTTCTAATAATGTCCCTATTTCTAGAAGCAGCCAAATCCAATCTTCGAGCTATAGTTATACCACTGATTCCTCAAAGCTCACCACATCTTCTGTAGCTTCTTCTCCATTTGCATCACTCCTGTTTACACGATAGATGATTCATCAATTTTATAGTTGAAGATTTTCATGTGTTGAGGTGCAAAATTTTTTTTTCTTTCTGTTTTTGTCCAATCCTTCTTTGTATAGCTTTGGTGTCATTTTTTTTTTTCCGGTTTTATCCTGGAGGAAATTTTTTGGTACCCACCCTGTTTTATATGTAGGGTTTGTCATGATTTTGCTATATATATTTTTGTTTAAGAAAAATGCTATTTTTTTTTGGAGCTTTTGTATGTAATCTTGCACCAAGAATAATTTTGTCAATGACAATTTTATTATTAAATGACATCTTGTGAGTTTTTTGTTTTAAAGTAACAGGCCTATAACTTAGTTATATTATTCTGTATAATTTTCTATATGTATATAATTGTCTCCTTTTAAAGACCAAAATCTCTCTCTCTGAAAGTGAAGTGCATGATTCCATTTACATGTGGTTATAGTTAAAAAGATCGGACTTGATCCAACTAGTTGTGGTAGATAGTTACATAGATGTCAAGTTGACTTTTTTTTACAAATCCAGAGGAATAATGTTTTACTGAGTTAAGAGGTGTTTGGACACAACTTATTTAGCAGCTTATAGCTTAAACTTATAACTTTTTTGAATTGTATTTGGTTTACGATAAAAAATAAAATAAAAAAGTCACTTAAAATAGTGGCTTATTTGCACACACCCTTTTAGCAAAAGTCACTTAAAAAAGAGCTACCATTCGAACACCTTTTAAAAAAAAAAATCACTTAAAAAACTAGCTTATTAAAATTAACTTAAAGCTTTTTAAAATTAGTGTCCAAACACCCCCTTATTCTTGGAGTGGAGTGTCGAGACTCAAGAGTAGTCATTTTCGTTACATAGATGAGAAATCGGATATATTTTTGAATTGTAGAACTTTAGTATACTAGTTAGCGACCATCGGATTTTTTTGTGTTTTGTAAGATTATTGTATTCTTAAAAGAGACTCAATCTAGTCTGAATTTTAGGGAATGTCCTCGGAGACATTTGATCTTATGGCTTTAAGGATGTTTTTGTAGAGGTTTCCTGCCATTGTTGTGATTGGTGTGGAAATGAGATTGGACATGATTTTGATTTTGATTTTTTTTTTATGATCAAGTGTCTGTGCTATCTTACACACACCTCGACTAATTTCGGAGTTTATGCAATTCTTTCATTTTATAGAAATCAAGTAATTATTAGGCTAAAAGTCCTAAAGATAATCCCAAAAAATTAACAACACCTAAAAAAATTTTAAACTTCAAATTTTAGAGGAAACAGACTCCTAAATTTCAAATCTTATCCACCGAATCAACCCCTTGGACATGATTGCTTCTTAGCCTTGCATGCTAGCTAATGGGGCTGAGTCTTCTAGCTTGCAGCGTTGTCACGTTTACAAAATTTATTGGATTTGGGGCGTGATGGTGTAATCCTCTAAAATCAAACCACTTAAAAATACAAAAAAAAAAAAAAACAAAAATTGTGTTAAAGCAATGTTTTCAGTTTCTTTTGTGAAGAAAGAACACCCCTAGCGAAGAAATTTCTAGAGTTCAAAAGTACACAAACTAATTCAGCAAATCACAAATCTCTAGAATCCCTTCTGCTTCATATTAAACCACCGTGTTACATGCAATTGTTGACCAAGGGCATTCTTTAAATTATATTTTAACTGTAGAACGACCAAAAGATTTGGTATACTGTGCCTAACCAGTAAGGTTAAAAACATATTTGTTTCCTGTATTCATAAACTAGAATTCTGATACTTCAGGTTTCAAACGTAAATTATTTTTTATTTTTTTTGGTAAAAAAAATGTAAATTATTTTGTTGAGCGGGTAGTGTAACACAGTAACAGTGTATAAAACTCTATTAGGTTTACTTCGTTGAGAAGGAGAGTAGGAGCAATTATGCCATGTCGACCCTATACGCATGATTAGGGCTCCATTTCATGTAATGAGGTGTTGACAAATCACTTAAAATAAAAATTAAGAGTTCAAATGAATTGACTTAAATTTTTTTTTAAAAATAAACAACTTTGTAATTATACATAAAAAAATAAATTTTGTAACTTAAAACGACGTAATTTTGATGAGATATTTGATAAGACTTTATTTAGTCCATTCATTGATGTAATAAAGATTTTTATTCCTTGGTTGGTATGGAGAGATCCAAATCTCTCCAGTCCTATTCATTGTAAAATGCTTTCTTAGAAGAAAACTGCTACGCTGATAAGTCAGTTGCTTGAGCAATTCAACTTGTAGACTGTGAGTGTTTACCTGCCTCAGAAAAAATTTACTCACTGTCGGTGGCAGCAAAGAGTCTTGCCTTAAACATATTAAGTAAAAAAATAAAATAATACTAAGTAATGAGTAAGGGGTCATAGTATAATTTACCCCTTTCTTTGCGAGGAAAGAACAACCATGGGAAAGAAAATTCATCAGTTGACAACTGGACACAGAGACTAATTCAGCAAATCGCAAATCTCTGGAACAACGACCAGGCCAGTTATATTTGAATATCAAACTGCGTCGCTTCCAATTTCCAAACTCAGAATTTCCCTGATCACAACCATGGCTTTCTGCAACTCTTGGAACCCCCTCCAATCACATATTCTGTTTTACTCTCTCTTCGTCTTCTTCTTCATGAAAACCTTTTACATCATTTCTCATGCAAAAGCGCTGAGCTTCAACCTGCCCAACATCACTAACCAGAATACTAACGTCGATATACTAATCCACGGAGACGCTTATATCTCAGACCAAGGCATCCAAGTCACCTCCGACGAGCAAGTCAACTTACAGCAGAGAGCCGGCAGAGCCACTTACGTGGAACCTCTTCACCTTCGGGATAAAGCTTCTGGAAACCTGTCGGATTTCAAGACCCATTTCTCATTCGTGATCGATTCTGTCAGAAGGCCGAATTACGGAGATGGGATTGCATTCTTCCTTGCTCCGAATGATTCTGATATTTCAAATATCACAGCAAGAGGTGGTAGCTTTGGGCTTCCAATCCACCCCGTCACACTGGAACCCATCTTTCCATTTGTTGCCGTGGAGTTTGATACCTTTCAGAATACAATTGAATCACAAAACATCGACCCTGTCACTCATGTAGGTATCGATATCAACTCCATTACATCTAATGTTACTCAAGTATGGTACAGTAATATACCTGGTGGGATAGAAAACGAAGCTTGGATTAGTTACGATTCTAATTCGAAAAACTTGAGTGTTAGTTTCACTGGTAATAGAAACAGTACCAGAGTCGAACAAAACCTTCATTTTCAGGTTGATCTGAGGGACTACTTGCCGGAATGGGTTACGGTTGGTTTCTCAGCTTCGACAGGAACAAATTTCGAGAAGAATAATGTTAAATCATGGACTTTCAATTCAAGCTTGCAAATTGATGATAGCATTGGACGGAAGACAGGGAAAAACAACAATATGGGACTAGTGGTGGCATTGACTGTCGGCTCATGTGTTTTGGTTGGGATTTTGGCTTTGGTTGGCTTTGGCCTGTGGAAAAGAAATAGAGCAAAAGAAGAGGATGAGTTTGGTTTTGATCCGTCCATGGAGAATGAATTGGAGACGGGTAATGGGCCGAAGAAGTTCTCGTATGGTCAATTATCTCGTGCAACAAATAACTTTGTGGAGGAAGAGAAGCTTGGAGAGGGCGGATTTGGTGGAGTTTACAGAGGTTTCTTGGGGGAATTGAACTCCTATGTTGCTGTGAAGAGGATATCTAAGGGGTCAAAACAGGGGATAAAGGAATACGCATCAGAAGTGAAGATCATTAGCCGGTTGAGGCATAGAAATTTGGTGCAACTCATTGGTTGGTGCCGTGAAAAAAGGGAGCTCCTGCTTGTTTACGAGTTTATGGAAAACGGCAGCTTAGATTCCCATCTCTTCAAAGAAAAAAGCTTGTTGACATGGGGAACAAGATACAAAATTGCTCATGGGTTGGCCTCAGGATTGCTCTATCTACACGAAGAATGGGAACAATGTGTGGTGCATAGGGATATAAAATCAAGCAACGTCATGTTGGATTCGAATTTCAATGCCAAACTTGGGGATTTTGGGTTAGCTAGGTTTGTTGACCATGAAAAGGGATCGCAGACGACAGTTTTGGCAGGACCCATGGGCTACATGGCTCCTGAATGTGTCATTACGGGCAAAGCTAGCAAGGAATCAGATGTCTACAGCTTCGGAGTTGTGGCATTAGAAATAGCATGTGGAAGAAGACCCATTAACCACAAGGCCCCCGAAAATCAGATAAGTCTGGTCGGGTGGGCTTGGGACCTCTACGGAATTGGAAAGCTTCCTGAAACAGCTGACCCGAAACTTGGTGCAGATTTCAATGGGGAAGAAATGGAACGTTTGATGATTGTTGGGCTTTGGTGTGCTCATCCGGACAGCAAGCTCCGGCCTTCAATTAGGCAAGCAATTCAAGTTCTTAATTTTGAAGCTCCATTACCCATTCTTCCGTCAGAGATGCCCGTGGCAACATATTTGACTCCTGCAATGGCTAAATCTTCGCTTTCATCATTTAATGATGCCCCTATTTCTGGAGGTAGCCAAATACAATCTTTGAGCTATAGTTACAACACTGATTCCTCAATGTTCACCAAATCTTCTGCCGCTTCTTGTCCATCAACATCACTCCTGTACACACAATAGTTTGATTCATCAATTTTATAGTTTAAGATTTCATGTATTGAGGTGTATATTTGTATTCTTTCTTTTTTGTTTTTGTTGAAACAAGGAAATAATTTTTAACTCTTTTCAAGATGTGATCGTTGTTTGTTCTGTTTTTGGTGCAGACCTTTTTTTTTTTTTTTTTACTTTGGGTTTTATCATGGAGGCAATAATTTTACCTACCCATCCTTTTTTATCTTCAAGTTTTATCATGAATTTTCTCTCTCACGGCTAGGTATTGGAATGCATCTGTAGAGTCAAACAACTTGAAAATAAAAAAGTTGCCCAAGCAATGTTTTGTATTGCTTTGTGATGAAGGAACGCCGCAGCAAAGAAAATTCGTCAGTGGAAAATTGCACAAAGACTAGTTCTGCAAATCATTAGACACTGGAAGATTGGAAATTTGGAACAATGACCTCACTTATTTGCATGCCAAATTGCATCCCTCAGAATTCGGAATTTTCATCACAACCACAGAACAAAATCTGTGGTCTTCAATTTGGCATGCATTTCATGTGCTTAATTTCAAAGCTCCATTTCCCATTCTCCCATAAAAATGCTTGTGCCTACATATTATATTGCCCCATTGAGTAGTTCTAGGCTTCTAGCTACACTCGGTTTCTTTATCCTGTTTGTTAGGGAACTGAGGTTTAGATTCAAAATAGTTGCTGCAACAACCACGAGCTTGTGGTCTAGTGGCTTGTCCACCACTGGATAAGGCTCTGAGGTTCGACTGGGTTTGCTCCCCAATTCGAGTCTCGGCAGCTGCAACACCTCGTGACTAGCGGCAGGCTCAGTTCCGCGATCAGGGATTAGTCGTGGTGTGCGCAAGCTGGCCCGGACACCTCATGGCAAAGACCAAAAAAAAAAAAAAAAATAGTTGCCGCAACGTATCAATTCAGTGGCACTGAAATCTGAAAATTTACTTTCGAACTTCTCAAAAATAAAAATGTATCATGATTTACGACTTGAATCAGAGAACACAAATTCCGAACTTTATTGTTGTATTTCAAAATCAGTATTTATAAATTGCAATTGGTGTAAAATCTGCCTTTTCGGAAACCTTATGGCTGAATAGGTGTCTTTTGGTATAAATTTGATAGTTATGACGATAACTGTTGGAATATTTAAATTTTAAAAATTTTAATCACACACCACTTGTCCAGGTGCCAAGTGCGCGTGTAATTAAAAAGCTTGAGAATGGGAGATTTTGGAATTAAACTAGGCAGGCTTGTCAGCCACGAAGAGTATTGCAAACAACAACCATTGCACGGACAATGGGATAAAGGGGATCCTGAATGTGTGATCAGGGCTAGCAAGGAATATGGTGCGTATAGCATTGGAATAGTCTGCTTTTGAAATAGCACGTGGTATGACAAAAAAAACAAAAGAGTCTGGTAGCTTTTTTTTGCTAATTGAAAAAAATGAGAAGTAACAATTAGCGTAGTAAACTTTTTTGGGCGTGATTATAGGAGTTTTCATCGCTGCAGAATATTTGATTTGAGCCATAACTACTGATTCGGAAAGGGTGAGTCCGTCACCGCAGCCTCACCGAAGTTCAAGTGACATTCAACCCATTTTCAACAACACAGCTACTACTGCAAACGAGTTTGATTACAAGACTACTGAGAGAAGAGTAAGGTTCTAAGCCCAGCTGCTGAAGCCAACTCAACTACCACTTTGATATTGAGAGTCTGGTAGCTAGCTAGACTGGGTTTGACGCATAGTTACAGGAAAACTCATTTTGGAGGGAGAAATGCATTTCAGCTATCAGTACGAAACTCGTTTGGAAACTTTGGAAAAATGTTCAAGAAAGGTGGAGAAAACTCTTGGGAAACTTTTGAAAAACATTTGGAAAACTCTTTAGATACTTAATAGAAACTTTTGGAAACCTTATGGGAAACGTTTCGGAAACTTGAAATATTAATTTCTGTGCAATTTTTTCTCTTAAATTCTATCTAAATATCTATAAAATTATTCATATAGATTTTCACTAAGTTTTTCAAAGGTATCAACTAAGTTCTTAAAAGTCTCTTTCAATTTTCCCAAAAGTTTTCGAATAAGATTCTTATTAAGTTTTTCCATCATTTTTCGCTTCTTATTTCTCCCTATATTTTTTGCCGCGCTTTTCGCTTTCGTTTTCTCTAATGTTTTCCGCTTCCGTTTCTTGTTTTAGTTTCCACTTCCCATTTCCCCCTATACTTTTTGGCCGCATTTTTCGCTTCCGTTTCCTCTAATGTTTTCCGCTTTTGTTTCTCGTTTTAGTAACTAGGGTTTGACATATCTATTGAATAGGAAAGTTTCTTGAAGCAGTGGATCCAAAGCTAGGCAGAGATTTTGGCATAGCAAGAAATGGCACGTTTGATGATCTTTTTTTTATATGTCTTTGACTTCAAAGCTCCATTACTCATTCTCCCATCACAAATACATGCATCTAAGGGTGTTCAAAAAACCAACCGACCCGCCAACCCGACCCAAACTGATCACCTTATGGGTGGATTTCACCCAACCTGACTGTATTCGATTTAAGTGTTGGGCCTTCATTTCCCCTTCTGAACCCGACCTGACCTGACCTTTTTACACTAAAGTTCGTGGTTTTCACCCAACCCGACCCCAACTCGACCCGACATTGACTTAACCTGAACCAACTCGATCACCCTATGGGTCAAGTGTGCTTCCAATTTTTTCAACCCGATGTGGTCGAGTCGGGTGGCGGGTGACTCCCCACCCAACCCGACCCGACATTTGTTCACCCCTACCTACATCAACACAATATGCTGCAATGGTAAGTACATCTATGTAAAGTCAAATCCACTAGTTGAGTTACAACAGTTCCTCCAAGTTCACTTTTTCTTTTCTTCTTTATTTGGGGTAATTATATTTTATCCCCTTGTGGTTTGAGCCAAAATCAGATGATTTTGTCTTTTTGATGTTTTAATTTGGAGATATAAAATGACAAAAATACCCTTATGACAAAATTTTCGTTAAATCTAATGATATCCATTCATTTTGCAGATAAGTCCAAATCATAGAAAAGCCACGTGTTCACTTTTAAACCATAAGGGGTCATCTAATTTTAACTCAAACTGCAATGGGATAAAGTATAATTATCCCTTTTTAGATAACAACCCATGGTAATTAAATTTTACACATTTCTTTATTGTTTTCGAGCCTAATTGTATATAATTGAAAGATATATATACATTCCACTCACCTCATATTGCTCAATTTTAAGACATATCTTAATTATCACTACTAAAAAATAGACTTTTTGTGACGGCAAAGTCCATTTACCATTGCAAATACTCATTAGCGTCGGCAATGCGACTGCATTTTCAGCGATGAAATTAGTGGCGTTGCAAATAGTTTTAGTGACGGCAAAGGACACTTTTAGCGACGGCGAGGACACCGTCACCAATACTATTTGTCAAGCGATTTTTTTTTGCATCTGCGGGCTTGCTGTCACTAAATGACGGTTAAACACCGTCTCTAATACTTTTGGTGACTACCATTTGCGATGGTTTTAACCGTTACAAAAAACCTTTAGCGACGGCTAATAAACCGAACAAATAATGACGTGAGAAAGGATATGATTTTAGCGACAATTATCTCACTTTTAGCGACGGTGAATGCCGTCGCTAACACTTTTTTTTAGAAAAAAATGATTTTGTAATTTGTATTTCACGTGATAAAATGTAAATTTAACATGATCCAAATAACAAAATTCACGCATTCATTCAAATCCAAACGATTACATAGTACTTAAGAAAGTTAATATATCTTTCAAAACATATATCCAAACAAATATTGTCTCCTATCAAAATCCATAAAACAAAAACAAATTACAATCTCTCGCAAAAATAACGACCCAAATTCAAAATCCATTCAACCAAAGAGAGTTTTTAATCTATCACAAATAAGACAATATAAAACCATCATCCACCTATTCTTTGGGGATAACCTGAAAAAAATAGATAAATATTAGATATAATAATAAACACAATAAAGATAAATTAATAGATATGCATGTAAATATAGGAGCATATTGAAATAAAACTGCAATTATGCAAAAAAATTTAAGGAAAAATGTCACAACTCTCTTACCGGGAGTCGGGCGACCATACCATTTTTTCCCACACATCCCTCATACCTAGACCTTGCTACGTATTAAGTTTGATGGACTTCCGACATCATTTGGGGGTTTTAGTATCCAAACAACTAGAAAACTTGTTTTTTTTTTTAAAAAAGTTAAGGGAAAAATGTCACAACTCTTACACCGGAAGTCTGGCGACTATGTCGTTTGATCCCACACGTCATTCGTGCCTAGAACTTGTTATATATCAAGTTTGACGGACTTTCGAGCCTATTTGGGGGGTTTTAGTACCCAAATGGCTCAAAAACTTGTTTTTTTTTTTAAAAAGTTAAAGAAAAAATGTCACAATTCTCACACCGGGAGTTTGGCCACCGTGCCATTTGTTTCCACACATCATTTATGCATAAACCTTGCTACATGTCAAGTTTGACGAAATTCCGACGTTGTTTGGGGGTTTTAATACCCAAACGGCTTGAAAATTTTATTTTTTTTAAAAAAGTTAAAAGGAAAAAAATAACACAACTCTCACACCGGGAGTCCAGAGACCATATAGTTTGTTCACACATATCATTCGTGCCTAGACCTTGCTACATGTCAAGTTTGACGAACATCCAATGCTGTTGGGAGGTTTTAGTACCCAAACGGCTCGAAAATTTTTTTTTTTTTTTAAAAGTTAAGGAAAAAGTGTCACGGTTCTCACACCGAGAGTCCGACGACCGTGCTGTTTGTTCCCATACGTTACTCGTGCCTTGACCTTGCTATGTATCAAGTTTGACGGAGTTCCGATACCGTTTCGGAATTTTAGTACCCAAACGGCTCGAAAAATTTGTTTTTTTAAAAAAAGTTAAGGAAAAAATGTCATAACTCTTACACCAAAAGTTCGGCTACCATACCTTTTGTGGGAGAGTTGTGAGAGAGAAAGTCTATGTGCAAACAGAGAACCCCTTCCCTAATAACACAAACTATTACCTATCCTTATATATATATATATATATATACATATATATATATAATAAAAATGCAAGAAAAAGAGTCAACTTCAATTAAGATGCAAGAATCCATAATACTTTTATACAGTCAATAAACATGTTTTACCATATGATAAATAAGAAGAAAAAATTTCAATAAAACATATTTTTTTACTTTTCACAATAATAATAAAATAAAAATAAAAAATGGATTTGAATCAGCTATCAATAATGTGACACATAAAATCAAATAACCCCAAAAACAAAGAACATAGAATTTTTTTTTGGAGAAGATGGAAATAGAACATGTGACAAATAGGCTTTAAAAACCTCCAGTTTTCTAAAGAAAACATAAGCATATTGAAAACTCAGTTTTTTTCTTAATGAAAACTAAAATGCCACAACCTAAAAAGCTTAACTATATTAAATACTCCATTTTTCGTTAATCAAAATTAACATGCAACAACCAATGTAGGGTAAGTTGCAAACTAAAAAAGTAAATAAATGGAAAACCATACATAGAACCATAATAAACCATTTGAGTTGAATTCATGAATGGTCTCCAGCATGGTGCATGGTTTGGAATAATTTCATATTAAAGCTTTGAATGGTCTACCGTGGGACATATTAAATGTGTAAGTCCATGGTGGCATGTAGTTTCATGGAGTGATGGGCTACCTGAGAGAGGCCGAAGACAGCAAACATGAATTGCAAAAATAAAAATAAAAATAGCGACATAGATGAGGTACAAAATTGCTGTTAAGATTTTTCGAATGCCATGTTTGATTTTCCTTAAGTCTACATTATTTTCATTTGTAATTGTGGGTCATAAGTACAGTTATTCAAAATGTAAATTTGAACCATCTCTATTGAGGATCATGGCATTTGAACAAATGAACAAATAAAAAATATAACAAACTCAATCACTTAAATGAATAAGTAGTACAAAGTTACATGAGGCAAGAGTGAAGTCACATGTGCAGATTGCTACGAAAACATCTTTGCTTCAGCTTCCATCACTTTTTTTTTTTCTTTATTGAAATATATCGAACATAGGACCATAGAAATATTATTGTAGACTCTAAAACTATGAACTTAGATTCAGTGTTGCGGTGTAAGAAACATTTAACCTGGGTCGTCACTGGAGAGAAGAAGGGTTGCTGCTTGTGAATCGTTTGGTGGAGAGAAGGCTTTGTCAAACACCTTAAATGCAAGGAAGAAATAAAGAATAAGTAATACATTAGAATCTCCATAAACTGACTTCTTAAATTGAGACGTTTGCTGAGGTCTTATATTTTGTTTTGTGAAATAAACTATATGGATCGGCGAGGGATTCCGGTCGACGGTGAGGGATTCTGGTCAGCTAGGGCTTCTGGTCGATTTTGGTCGGCAATGGCACAGGAAGGGGGAGAGAGAGAAGCTTACTTGGTAATCGACGAAAAGCGGGCGCGATAGTGAAGGAAGAGGCTCGGCAGTGAAGGCTGACAGAGGGAGAGACCGATTAAGCCGTGGCAGTAAATGAGAGATCAATCCTACGGTTAGAGGGAAAGAGAAGAAAAAAGGGGAAAACTAATTTGGGACTAAAACTACGTTGTTTAAATACAAAACGACGCTGTTTTATTAGTGGCTTTTGCGACGGCATTTTGCTGTCGCAAATACGGGGTCGTAAAATTGGCGACGTGTTTAACTGCTTTAGAATATTTTCCTTTGTAAATTTCCTTTCACCTTTGTAAATTTTTGAATATTTAGAATATTATTTAGTGTATTGATCCCCAGAAATTAAAATATTTTCCTTAATCCTCTTATCAATCAAAAAAAAAATGTTTACCCTCCCTCAACCAAAATCCTAAGTCCGCCACTGCTCACATATGCAACTCCTGGAAACCCCATATTCTTCTATTCCTTTCGGAATCCGGAGAGGGACCCAATCGACATCAATCCTTTTACTTATGTAGGTATCAAAATCAGCTCCATTAAATCCAATGCTACTTCTGCATGGTATAGTAACACAACCGGTGGGACAGAAACTGAAGCTTGGATTAGCTATGATTCTAAAGCGAAAAAATTTGAGTGTAATTTTCACTGGTTCTGTAAATAATGCTAGAGTCGAACAAAGCCTTCATCTCTTGGTCGATCTGAGGGACCACTTACCGGAATGAGTGAAGTTTGGCTTCTCAGCTGCGACAGGAACATTTTTGTGAGAAACATCAATGTTTAAGTCATGGCAACATTTTTTTTGAGAAACATCAATGTTTAAGCCATGGCAGTTCAATTTGACGTCTCACAAACTGATGTGAACATAGGACATCAACCGACAAAGAAGGCTTGGCCTCGGCACTGCTCTGTCTACACAAAGAATGGGAACAATGTGTGGTGCATATATAGGAACCTAATTAAAATCAAGCAATGTCATGTTGGATTTGAATTTCAATGCCATACTTGGGGATTTTGGGTTAGCTAGGCTTGTTGACCATGAAAAGGGATCGCAAACAATAGTTTTGTGATGCGGATCGTATAGCTGACGAGTACTTGGAGACGCGGAGGCGGCGATATACCCGGACCGGGGATTGGCAAACTTCAATTGACCGTAACTTTTGACTCGTAACTCCGTTTCGCCATTATAATATGTCGTTGAAAAGGTATTGACGAGCCGGAGCAAGGGGAAAATAATGAAATGATTTTTCGGCCTAGGAAATCGCAAAAAAATGCTTCTGAGTGTCGTTTTGGCCTGTTTTGTTTTCTTTGGGCTTTTTTTACTTTGGGCCTTTGTTTTTTTTTAATTAATCCGGTTTGTCCCGGGCCTAGGGTTTCATGTCGCATATTTATAGTCGCGTTGCGACTCTTTTCCGGCAGTTTTTGAGGTTTAATAAAATTTGTGTGCGTTTTGCACTTTCCAATCATTCGGTATTTTCTACGAAAATCAACGAGTGTTTGATGCCCTAGAACCTAGCGTTCGTGGTGAATCGATAGGTTGCAGGACGACTCTGAATCCGGTATTCGTGGTGAATCAACGGATTTGAGTGTATTATTTTGATCTTCAATAGCCGCTGCATCATTTTGGCAGGCACCATGGGTTACATGGCTCCTGAATGTGTCATCACAAGCAAGGCTAACAAGAAATCAGATGTCTTGGCTATCGCACCTCGATTTTTTACACCATCGCAATGATATGGGGGAAACACACAGTACTCTTTTGTTAGAACTCATTATCTTATAAAGATAAGTGCGACTAGGTTTAAATTAGAAATTGATTTGAATAAGAGCTTTTGAAAAATATTTAGATTCATCACCTAACTTTATTAAGTTGAGTTAGGTCACCTAAAACTAAATGCAATCCGAATATTAGACTTAGGGTTTTTGAAAAAGTTTTGAAAAACTTCCTCAATAAAGAGTTTTTTTTTGGAGAAAACAGGTCATTTGGCAACCTTTAGAAAGATTTAAGTCCTTTTTAAAAATAATTCTATTTTGGTTTTTGAAAACAATTATTCTAGGTTCGGAGATCGGTTACGTATAGGAAAAATGCACTAGGTTATTACTCTATCCCGCCCTTGCAGTATCTACATGTCTTTTCATCCTAGGTTCACTCATTTAGAATTTTCAATTATTCAATGTCCAATTATAGTTACTTTGAGAATTTTAGAAAGAGGTTTGACCCATCACTTTAGGGATGATATGATGCATGACATGCAAATGCATGAAAAGAATTTAAAAAGAGATTTTGGAAAAGGGAATTGGAATTTTGAAGAGGTTGTGACCGCATCCACGATGGTTGTCTACGCATCCCTTTGTTGAAAATTAAGTCAGTCGTACTTCAGACTCGGGGTTCGATTGAAAATAAATACTTTGGGGTCTTATTTGATTTGAAAAGACACTTTGGGGCCTTTATACAGTTTGACTTAAAAAGGGTTTGATTCGAACTTTGATTAAAAGATTTGAAATTGAACTTTGATTTGAAATCGAACTTTGAAATATAACTTGGATTTAATTTGAAAATATTAGATTGAGTTTTGTAATCATCTTGACTTGAATTGGAGTTTGAAAACCATCTTAGTTTAGAAAAGAGTTGAAATTTTCTAAATTAGGGTTAGGGTTGAACTTGGGTTTTAACCTCTTAAAACTTAGGTAACCTAGGGTTTAAATATGCATTTGAAAAGTTTGATTTTGAAAAAGTTTAATTTTAGAAAGTTTCAAATTAGGAAAGTTCTATACTAGGAAAGTTTCATTTTAGAAAGGACTTTTATTTTAGAAAAGATTTTATTTTGGAAAGATTTGAATTAAGACAAATTTGAAATTAGGAAGGGTTTAAAATTAAGAAATATTTGAAATTAAGAAAGATTTGAAAGTCTGAAATTAGGAAAGATTTGAAAGTTTGAAATTAAGAAAGGTTTGATCTCTATTTCCTAAAACATAAGATCGGATTTTATTTCTTAAAATAGGTGATTTGATTTGGTTTTTGTGGGGAAATAACCCCCGGCCCAACCCAATGGGTGAGGCCCAATCTGTTCGAATTAAAAGTTGGGGCTGCCTGGGGCCCAAACCAGTTATGAGGAAAGGCCAGCCCAAACTGCCGACCTCTTCCCAGCGTGGCCCAGACAGCCAACGGTTTGCGCAAACCGCTAGCGGTCTTAGAGCATTAAATGCGGAGCTGACTTGCATTTAATGCACGAGCGGCCGCCCACACAAACGTCGACGTGCACGTCCGGTCAGCCGGAATCCCCCACGACGGTGCGCCAGACGCTGCAGGTAGCCAGGCGGCGTCAATGATGATGCCTAACCAGCAGACCATGAGAGCCTGCTGATAGGCCGAGAAAAAAGACACTCCCCGAAGGACTCTATAAAGCCCCGAGGAATCGAGAGCCAGGTATGGAGAATGAACCCCTGACTTACACAACTTCCATTCATACTTCTCGATTAAGTTTGCTGACTTAACCTTCGGAGTGAGATCGACCCACCTAGGGTCGACCCATTCTAACCCATTCGTCTTGCAGGAAGAAGTTTGGACTCATCCACTTTGGGCTTGAGAGCTCGGCCCAGCCTTCCCGAAAAATTCCACCTACAATTGGCGCCGTCTGTGGAAAGGCTTAGAAAAACCATGAGTCTAAACAACCGGAGACAGAGGAAAGAAAACTACGACGGGAGGGGCTTCGGAGCCTCCTCCAGTAAAAACCAGACCAGTTCGGCACACTACCAATCTACACCAGTAGATCGGCAAAGAAGAATACTGAGGTCAGAGATACGAACATTCGCCGAAAGCCACCCGGAGACACAAGAGGAAATGCGGAGGGATACGGGTTATGTCAGGGATAGAAACTTCCGCAGGAACCATCCTCGGAATCTGGCCCCGTCACCCTCCAGTGGGCGGGTCCCAAGCCAGGATACACTCCGTGCGGCAGAGAGGGAAATTCGGCGGCGCGGAGAAGAGATAGCCTACCTCACCTCACAGGTGCGGGTAATAAGGGAGGCATTCTCTGCCAGGAATGGGCATAGGAGAGATGGGTCCCCAGATCGGGAGCAGGTTGTTGGCGCCAGGGACGAACCAGCGCCACCGGTAAGAGGGAGTTACACCCCTAGTACCGCGCGTTGCGTTAACATGCGCACGGGTCGGCGAAGGGACAGGAGTGAAACCCTGCCAAACAGCAGCCCATCGGTGGAAGATCGGCGGAAGGAAGACTGGGAAAAGTGGTACAATGAAAAGCAGGAGGATAGAAGGCAGCAAACTAAGGAGCGCACAGCCCATGACCTGATGAGAAAGGCCCTAGACCAGATTGTATCCACGCCATTCACTGAGGAGATTGAATCCCATCCAATCCCTCGAAAATTCACCCCACCAAAGTTCACCCTCTATGACGGGAAGTCTGACCCAATTAACCATGTTCGGCATTACAAACAGCTCATGGTAGTGTGGTGCAGTGACCAGATGCTGATGTGTCGGATCTTCCCCTCCAGCCTGGGGAGCGTGGCTTTACGGTGGTTCGACAAATTGCCACAAAAGTCCGTTTCAAGCTGGAGGCAACTGGCCGAGCTCTTTATAGCTCGTTTCATTGCAAACAGCCTACAGCCAAAGGAGGTTGACTTTTTGCTGACGTTGCGAAAGGAGGAAGGAGAAGGATTGCGAGCATACGCCCGACGCTACTGGGAGGCTTATAACGAAATTGATGAGTGCAGCGAGCAGTTGGCTGTAACTCAGTTCAAGATCGGCCTTCCCAGGGAGCATCGCTTGCGACAGTCCTTAATGAAGAAACCAGCCCTCACCATACAAGAACTAATGCTGAGGATTGAGCGCTATGCGCGACTGGACGAGGACGTACCCCAAGGGGAGACACCTAAGGTCGGCGCGGCAGCCGAAAAGGCGAGCAAGAAGGATGCCAAGAAGCCTCGATCAGAAGACATCAGCCAAGGAAAAAGAGTGCCCGATGGGGTCTACACAGTCTTTAAAGACCCCATCTATAAAATATTACCCCAGATCCGTGATAAGCCCTTCTTCAAGTGGCCACCAAAGCTGGGGGGAGACCCTGCAACTAGGGACCAGAAGAGGTTCTGTTCCTACCACCGCGAGAAGGGGCACAAAACGGAGCAATGTCGGCATCTGAAAACCCATTTGGAAGACTTAGCCAAAGCGGGCCACCTCGACCAATTCATTGATCGGGAGAAGACTAAGGTCGAAGCCGAGCAGCCACGAGTGCAGGAAGCAGCCCAGAAGGAACCAGAAGTAAGCCCGGTTCGGGTAATCAACGTGCTACACGGTTCGGCCGAATCAGGAACCATAGACCCACATAGGTACCGAGCCGAGATGCAGAAGGCTGCGCACCTAAGGGAAGTGATGCAGATACAACCACCCAGCAAGAAAGCCAAGGTCGGCAATACCCATGCATCCATCTCCTTCACCGACGAGGATCTCGTTGGAGTGCAGATCCCCCACAATGATGCCTTGGTTGTTACGTTAACAATGGCGGACTGTGACGTTAAAAGATTGCTCATTGACCAAGGGAGTTCATCTGAAGTTATGTACTACAGCTTGTTCAAACAATTGTGGCTCGAGGAGTCCGACCTCCAACCATCGCTTAGCCCATTGGTCAGCTTCAGCTCAGACCCAGTCTGGCCCATGGGTAAAGTGACGATTCCTGTGACGGCTGGAGGGATCACATTACAAACAAAATTCCTGGTTGTTAACGTGCCATCCCCCTACAACGCCATCATGGGACGAACCTGGTTGCACCTCATGAAGGCCGTTCCCTCCACCTACCATCAGCTGCTTCGGTTCCCGACCCCAGCGGGAGTTGGCGAGATAAGGGGAGACCAGGTGACCGCCAAACGGTGTTTCCTAACAGCATGTGCGACCAAGACAAGATCAGAGAAAGTACAAATGATGGAGCTGCATGAAGACACCCCCACCATAGATGATGTGGGACAGATGCCCGAGAATAAAGCTGTGGAGGACCTGAAGAAGATATACATAGATCGGCAAGGGGAAAAATACTTCGTCATCGGCACCTCTTTGTCCAAACAAGAGGAAAAATCCCTCATTGAGTTACTGACAGACTTCCTGGAAGTATTCGCCTGGACACCCTATGACATGCCTGGGATCGCCGCCGACGTTGCCTGTCATCGCCTTAATGTAAACCCAAATTGCCGACCTGTTATCCAAAAGGGGAGAAGGGCAGCTACCCAGCATGTGAACGCTGTCTTGGAGGAAACAGAGAAGCTTTTGGAAGCTGGAGCGATTCGGGAGATCAACTACCCAAGCTGGTTGTCAAACACCATAGTAGTAAAAAAGAAAGACGGCAAATGGAGGGTCTGTGTAGACTTCACTAACCTCAACAGGGCGTGCCCCAAAGATCCATTCCCCCTGCCCAAAATTGACCAGCTTGTGGATGCAACCGCCGGCTTCGGAAGGATGAGTTTCCTGGATGCCTACCGTGGATATCACCAGATCCCACTTCACCACGACGACCAAGAGAAAACGGCCTTCATCACTCCAAGGGGTATTTACTGCTATAGAGTTATGCCCTTTGGCCTGAAGAACGCCGGAGCCACATATCAGCGATTGGTCACAAAGATGTTCAAGACGCAACTCGGCAGAACTGTCGAGGTCTACATCGATGACATGGTGGTAAAAAGCAAACTGAGCGACACCCATTCGGCGGACCTAAAGGAGGTACTCTATATCCTGAGAGACTACAAAATGCGGCTGAACGCTTCAAAATGTGTCTTCGGGGTCGGCTCAGGCAAGTTCCTGGGGTTCCTGGTCACGCATCGGGGTATCGAGATGGACCCCCGGCAGATTAGTGCAATCCAGAGCTTTCACGCTCCAAAGAATGCCAAAGAGGTTCAGAGATTGACAGGAATGGCCACCGCACTCAACAGATTCATTAGCCGTTCCTCGGACCGGTGCCGACCTTTCTTCCAGCTCCTAAAGAAACAGGAACGGTTCGAGTGGACCCCTGAGTGTGATTCTACCCTCGCCGATCTAAAAAATTACCTCACCAAACCACCCCTGCTCTCCACGCCTGTCCAGCATGAAGAGCTCTTCCTCTACCTTGTAGTGTCAGACCATGCAGTCAGCGCGGTCCTACTCAGGCAAGAAAATCGGCAACAATTCCCAGTCTATTACGTCAGCAAAACCCTACTTGGAGCCGAGACCAGGTATCTACCCCTGGAGAAACTGACACTCGCACTGGTAGTCGCCTCCCGAAAGTTGGTGCATTACTTCAGATCTCACACCATTAACGTCCTCACCAACCACCAGCTCAAACCCCTCCTAAGGAAAGCCGACTTCTCAGGAAGAATTGCAAAATGGGCCGTAGAATTAGGAGAGTTTGACATCAAGTTCCAGCCTAGATCGGCAGTGAAGGGGCAGGTTCTCGCAGATTTTATTGCCGAGTTCTCTGTCGAAATTACACCAGAAGTAGAAGAGACCCCGGCCACTGACCAACCGTAACACGAAATCCCCCTGGATCTTTGGGAACAATCTGATCATTGGAAACTCTACGTGGACGGAGCTTCCAATGACCGAGGGGCAGGATCGGGCATCGTACTCGTTACACCAGATGGTCTAACCATCGAGCAAGCCATCAAGCTGGAATTCACTGCTTCCAACAATGAGTCAGAATACAAGGCCCTGCTCGCCGGAATACGTCGAGCCATTGAACTTTGAATTCCCGAAATCGTCATCTACTCGGACTCCTTACTTGTCGTAAATCAAATCACAGGGGAATACGTTGCAAAGAACGACAGAATGATGTTGTACGTAGCAAAGGCCAAGGAACTTCTCAGCCAATTTAAAAACTACAAGCTTCGACAGATTAGCCGAGATAACAACTCACATGCGGATGCCTTGGCGACCCTGGCCACGGCTCTGAAATCAGGTTCGAGAAGGACGATCAACGTGGAAACTCTTGCCAATCCCAGCATTTTCCGCGAGGAGGATGAAGCCTTAACAGCGGAGAAGCTGGGACCATCATGGATGGACCCAATCATTTCTTACCTCGACACAGACAAGCTACCAGACGATAAGGCTGAAGCTCGGCGAATCAAGCATGCATCTCTCAGGTATTGGCTGTCACCAGGTAAGGAACTTTACAGACGTTCTTTTACAGGTCCTTATTTGCACTGTGTTCATCCAGACCAAGTACAGAGCGTCTTGTTCGAAATCCATGAAGGGATATGTGGAAGTCACGTCGGCGGTAGATCGGTCGCACACCGAGCCATCTCACAGGGATACTGGTGGCCTTACATGCAGAAGGATGCAGCCCAGTACGTCCTGAAGTGCGACAAATGTCAGAGGTTTTCCCCCATTATCCACCAGCCAGCCGAAGATCTTGCTTCCATCACTAGTCCGTGGCCTTTCGCTCAGTGGGGACTGGACATTATCGGACCTTTGCCTCGGGCTCCGGGCAACAAAAGGTTTCTCATCATGGCCACCGATTACTTTACCAAATGGGTAGAAGCCGAACCTTTATCAAACATCAGGGAAACTGACGCCAAAAGGTTCGTATGGAAAAGCATTGTCACCAGATTCGGGTTGCCCCGTGCCATCGTATCAGATAATGGCACCCAGTTCGATGGTAATATCTTCAGATCATTTTGCGAAGGATTGGGGATCAGAAACTATTACTCAACACCAGCCTACCCCCAATGCAACGGACAAGCCAAAATTTTAAATAAAACCATGCTGAACGGAGTCAAGAAACGTCTTGAAAAAGCCAAGGGGAAGTGGACGGAAGAGCTCCCCAATGTCTTGTGGTCCTACCGAACAACCCCAAGGAGGTCCACAGGAGAAACACCGTTCTCCTTGGCATACGGGGTGGAGGCAGTCATCCCCCTGGAGATCGGACTACCAACTATCAGGTCAGCAGCTTTCGACACCGGTGTCAATGACCAAACGGTTGCGAGAGATCTGGATCTTGTTGAAGAAAGAAGGGAAACCGCTTTGATCAAGCTCACAGAGTATCAGCGACAGCTTAAACGCTCTTACAACAAGCGGGTTCGCCCAAGAAACTTTGCTTCAGGAGATCTGGTTTTACGAAAAGTATTGGGGGCAACCAAGAAGGCGGCAGATGGGAAGCTCGGCCCTAATTGGGAAGGCCCCTGCAGGGTCACATCCCAGGTCGGCATCGGCGCGTACAGACTTGAGACCGTTGAAGAAGGGCGACCGTTGCCACGAGCTTGGAATGCGACCAACTTGAGGAAGTTCTGCCAGTAATAAGAAACCCCAAACACTGTAACAGTCCCCGAAATGTATAAAGCTCAGCTGAAGAATCAATGAAAATGAAGATTGTTCAAATGACCCTACTCGGACCATTCTGACCAAAGCAAAAACCAAGTGTAAAAACTTGGTCCTGTCCAAGTTGGGCAGGTCGGCCAAAGAAGGCCAAAGCAAAAACCAAGTGTAAAAACTTGGTCCTGTCCAAGTTGGGCAGGTCGGCCAAAGAAGGCCAAAGCAAAAACCAAGTGTAAAAACTTGGTCCTGTCCAAGTTGGGCAGGTCGGCCAAAGAAGGCCAAAGCAAAAATCAAAGGTAAAAACGTAGTCCTGCCCATGTTGGGCAGGTCGGCCAGAGAAAAACTAAAGTCAAGTGTCAATTCTGCCCAAATTGCACAGACCGGCCAAGAAAAGCTGAAGAAAGAAAAATTAAGTCTAAACAACAAAATCAAATAAAGAAGATCCAGTAATAAACAAACAGACGAGTTTTTCTCATTAAAAAAGTACTGACGGTTACAAAAATGGAGAAAGAGAAAGAAAAGCTATGCCGACTTCTCCCCTGGCTCTGCAGACACCCCCGGCGAGACTTCTACCACATCCTCCGGGGGCACAGCTGTGATCTTCAAGCCTTCAACTCTCTCCTTCTCAGCAGCAGCAGCTTCGGCCGCGTCTTTTAACTTAAGCTCCCGTGCATATTGGGCATTGGCCAGGACTTTCTTTGGACAGACGACGCCATCCTCGGTAGTATTGAAGTAGTCCGGGCAAAGACCCCACACATCGGAGGCCTTATCTAACTCCGCCACGATAAGGGCACCATTCCAACCCTGTCGGAAAATGGTGCGACTGAGGTCCATCATCTCTTGAGCCAAATTCTTGGCTCCCCTCTCTTCACCCCGCTTCAATATGGCCTCCTCCTCCACCTTCAGCTTGGCCACTTCTGCCTTAAGGGTCTCCACCTCCTCGTTGGCCTTGTGCAGATCCACGGACTGCACGTCAAACTTTTTCTCAAGGTCGGCGAGATCCTTATCCCTCTTCTCGAAGTCGGCCTTCTTCAGCAAAAGCTCGGCGGAAGCCTGCTCGGCTTGTTTCTTGAAGGTAATCCGCTCCTTATTTGCTTCAATCCATTCAAGCTTCAGACGGCCGTGCTCTTCAATGAGTTGCTGGTGAACCTCGGCAAGCTTTTGGAAGCGTGTCATCGCCTCCAAGGAATTTAGGCAGCCCTACACAAATTGAAGAAGGTTGTTGTTAGGTCAAGTGCCTAAGAGGACTGTAGTCACCGAAAGTCATAGCTGTCTTACCAGTACGGAATCATGGAAAGCGCCCATGAAGACGGCCGAGTCGCTTGCTTCGCCCAGCTTCGCCACGTCCTTTTTCTGAAGGACGCTTTTCAAAACACCAAAAGCGACCTCAGGCTGATCGATCATGGAATCCGCTGTCGTCATTGGACGGCCCAAAATGTCCGGAGTAATGGTCACTGTCTCGCCGACCTCGTCCACCGTGGCTTTGCCTTTCTGCTTCTTGGGCGCATGAGTTGGAGTGACATCGGGCCTTCTCTTTCTTTGTTGCCGTGTCTCTGGCCTCTGTTGCACGGTTGTGGCCTCCTCCACGGGTGCTGCCACCGGCTCGGCTGTTGGAGTTTCGGCTGGAGTGGGAGTAGCCGACCTCAGCAGCTGTCCCGCCAGAGCAAACATTCTTTCCTTCAAACTCATGTCGTCCATCTCGTTGGGTGATGGGCTCGAATCACTCGTTCGGGTGGGAATCACAACTCGGCGGTCGGGTACGGTGTATGGTGACGAAGTGGATGCCGAACTGTGTGATTTGGTTTGCTCTTCTTGCCGTTCTTCGCCAGGCGATGCAGACGGTGGAGCAACCGCGACTGTCACGCCTGTAGGGATGCGCGCCCTCTCGATCGCTATGCCAGTAGGGATTTCCTCAAAGTCCCCTTCGGCACCTTCGTCCGCCAATCTTGCTAGTACACTCGGGGGGACTCCAGTCTCGGCAGTAAAAGTCGAGTATCGCAGCGGATAGGAGAGCAAGATATGTGCTGCCCGAGCTATGTACCGTAGCCGACCTTCACCAACGTAGTTCAAGACCTTGTTGAGGTCGTCAGAGTTAACCAACCAATCGCGAGCTTTCGACCGCTTCCTTGTGTCTGCAAAAAAGTTCGAGAGTTAGTATGGATGCGGACTGAAACTTAAACTGATACACAGTCTGAGAAGATCGGCATCAAACTTAGTTCAACGGGCTTCCTAGGGCACCGAATCGCCGGTCTATCCTTCTCGGGAACACTGCTGAACTCCCATGGACCAGTTACCCAAACCCTTACATCATCAACGCCCTTCCCTGAGGAAGGTAGACACTTCACTAACTCTAAGGACTTCTTTACTACCCGGAGGTAAACCTTGTAATTACCTCCGACTTTGCAAAGGGTGTAACAGTAGTCCAGTTCGGCGAGGCCCAGGTTTACCCCCAGTCGCCGATTTATTTCAAGCATACCAAAGAAGATCCTATACACATTTGACGCTAACTGGGAAGGTGACACATTACTTTTTACTATGAACTTATGAAGAAGAGGGTGGAGGGGAAACCTGAGCCCCCCTTCGACGATGGCGATGACCGGGAATGGCACTCCCTTTTCGGTCTCGCCCATACGGAAGTCATCAGGGTCGACCAGCTCTAAGCCGATCTCGTCTGGGATTTCGAACCTGGCCCTGAACGAAGCAAGGGCCGACGGACCATCTAACATTTTACGAAGACGGGATGCCATCGGGGGGCAATCGTCAACACATAGAAAGTACAGTGAAGAGTGAAAGAGTTGCGGGCTCGAAGGACACTTACAGTGTTGGGTGCCGAAACAGCCGACGCACTCGTGATTCAAGAGGCAGGGAAGTAGAAAAAGAGCAAGTGTTTTCCCAAAACCAATTAGGGCGTCATTCTTTTATACACGCCAGAGCCGTCGGTTCATACGCGGAAAAACGGCGTTAATCATGACGCTCTGCCGAAGCGTCACGTCGGCCCTCGATTCGATAACGCCTCATCAATAGATTTTTTTTAAATCCCCGCCGTTTGTGCGGTCGAGTGACCGTTACAACCCTTGGCCGTTTCAGAAGCTGAATCGACGCAATGGCTGGGGGGCAATTGTGGGGAAATAACCCCCGGCCCAACCCAATGGGTGAGGCCCAATCTATTCGAATTAAAAGTTGGGGCTGCCTGGGGCCCAAACCAGTTATGAGGAAAGGCCAGCCCAAATTGCCGACCTCCTCCCAGCGTGGCCCAGACAGCCAACGGTTTGTGCAAACCGCTGGCGGTCTTAGAGCATTAAATGCGGAGCTGACTTGCATTTAATGCACGAGCGGCCGCCCACACAAACGTCGACGTGCACGTCCGGTCAGCCAGAATCCCCCACGACGGTGCGCCAGACGCTGCAGGTAGCCAGGCGGCGTCAATGATGATGCCTAACCAGCAGACCATGAGAGCCTGCTGATAGGCCAAGAAAAAAGACACTCCCCGAAGGACTCTATAAAGCCCCGAGGAATCGAGAGCCAGGTATGGAGAATGAACCCCTGACTTACACAACTTCCATTCATACTTCTCGATTAAGTTTGCTGACTTAACCTTCGGAGTGAGATCGACCCACCTAGGGTCGACCCATTCTAACCCATTCGTCTTGCAGGAAGAAGTTTGGACTCATCCACTTTGGGCTTGAGAGCTCGGCCCAGCCTTCCCGAAAAATCCCACCTACAGTTTTCTATTTGAAAAAAGATTTGATTTGACTTGAAATTGAAAAACTTTAATTTTTGAAATTTATCATTTTATGTGGTTCAAGAATTAGAAAATCTATAACTTTATGTAGAAAAAAAGGTTTTGAAAATTTATGATTTTATGTAAAAAAAATAGTTTCAGAAACCTATGATTTAATATAGATAGAAAACTATGATTCTATATGAGAAAACTAGGGTTTTCTAAACATGGACTTAAGAGTTTTGGCTTGGATTTCAAGACAAAAAATTTTTGGAAAGAAAATGTCATGCTAATTAATTTGCTATAAAAAAGACAACTGGCCTTAGCTGTTGGCTTTTTAAGTTGCCTTTGCTTTGTATTAGAATTTTGATGTGGGACAAAAGTGCAAGGTCTTGCCTTTAGACAAAGTTATAACTCTTTGTCCCACATCGGTCACATAAACAAATCACAACTAAAATCATGCTATAAAACATATACTGGGCCGAGCACCACAGATTTGAGGTTTTCATAGGCCTTTATTCGGGGTGGGTTCAAGGTTGGTAGAACAAAAGCCGTCTCCGTTCCAAATTCGATGCGGGTTGCTTTATACTACCCTATTACCGCCCCAATCTCGTTTGGATGCACCCAAATCCCGTTCCAATAGGGGCGGGGCAAGTTCCCGATATTTCGGGGCAAATTGCCATCCTTTCCAAAGCCGAAAACTACATTAGAACATGTCTAGGAAACTCCCAATCAGAGGTGTCTCGAACCAAAAATGGTTGAACTGATTTCGGGGTGATCAGAATCTCTCTCTCTCAAAGTGAAGTGCATGATTCCACTTACACGTAGTTTTGGTTCAAAAGATCAGACTTGATCCAACTAGTTGCGGTAGATGGTACATAGATGTCAAGTTGACATTTTTTTTTTTATACAAATTCAGAGGAATAATGTTTTACTGAGCTAGGGGCTGTTTGGAGTCTTTGGACGCAATTTATGACTTAAACTTATGACTTTTTAAATTATATTTGATTTACAATGATAATAAAAAGTTACTTAAAAAAGTCACTTAAACTAGTGGCTTATTTGCACACACCCTATTAGCAAAAACCACTTAAAAAGGAGTTATCATTCAAACACTTTTTGCTAAAAAAAAATAGTCATTTTCGTTACATATAGATGAGACATTGGATATATTTTGGAATTGTAGAACTTTAGTATACGAGTTAGCGACCATTGGATTTTATGGAATGTCCCTGGCGACATTTGATCTTGTGGCTTTAAGGATGTTTTTCACTACAACACTTCTGGCTTTCAGTGAGAAAACTTTTAGTGATGAGTTGCAAGTTATCACAAAAAATTATCATTAGACGATGAAATGTATAGCTCATCACTAAAACTGAGAGTGGATGTATTAATGACAAAATTCTGTATTTTTTGTGATAATATAGTTGACACTAAAATTAAGGCACTAAAAAATTAGTTAAATAAGTTGATTTTTAATTAATTATACATCTATTCATCACAAAAATGCTTTGACTTAACAGTGAAAAAGGGATCGTCACAAATAACTCTACCAATTAAAATAAAATAGTTCATTGCACAGGCTTCTCTCGCCACCTACACACACACAGATTTAGATCTCTACTCTCTCTATCTCTCTCTCTAACCGCGGTTTGTCCATAAACATGGTTTTCTCTTGGAACTCTTTACGATCTCTGATCGCAAGCTTCTTCTACTCTTCGTCCTTATCGTCCAAAGCCCTAATTCCTGGGACACCTCTGGTTGGGGTAGCACCGGACGGCTTGGGGTGTACTTGTCGTTGGGGTAGACCCGGACGGCTTGGGGTGTACCGGTATAGTTTGGCTTAGGCCTCTTCTGTGCCCAAAAAAAAGCCCTAATTCTAGAAAAATAACGAACAGTTAACCCTAGCCTCTGCTTCACCAGGATCGTCAACTCCCTCAAATGGAAGTAAGGATTCTCATCGTCCAAGGAGAGCTTTGTGATTGGATCTCCCATCGAGGTCATGCAAGATCGAGTTGTACTTTCCGCAACACTACGTCGCCAGTAAGGTTATCGATCGATCTATTGTTCATCGTCCTTCGCTATTGTCCTCTGCCGCCTACTACTGTCAAGTAGGTGATGGATGTAGATCTCTTTGCTGATACTCTATATCTGATTCAGAGGTCACTTCGAGGTAAATCTAAGTTGAGTATTGGTTGCCTGTGCATCGTGATGAATTTATATATATAGATAGATATAGATGAATATTTATATACACTATTTCCTATTTTCTATATGTCGATACGTACATATATATACATGTGTGCATAAATAGAAATGAAGTGGACCAAATTATTACTAGAGAGGAAATTAGTGTGAAGCTCTATGTATTTTAGAGAGTTTGATTGTGTTGTTGGATGCTTTATGTAGAAGATTCATATTAGACCCTGTCCTGGTTCTGTTTTGCTTTGAACTCGAAGAGCCTTTTTTTGAATTGCCTTCTGTTTGATCTAGCTACTTTATTCATTCTTGGAATGACTACAGTCCCTGGTCAAATCTGGAATGGTATTGCATAAATGCTCATTAGCCTAGTGACTTGTTATTAATGAATTTGAGATTATAGACTAATAGTACACATTTCAATTATAAAGTCATCAATGTCACAAGCAAGAATGAGGAGTACTACTCCTATTCCCTCACAGAATTAGATCCTCTTGTGGGTCCTTATTTAGCTTATATCAGGATGGTGGTTAGATAACCAGGGCATAGTATTTGGTGTACATGGACTTTCGATTGTACCAGTTTATGATTGTTATGTATACAATACTGGTGGTGGGAGTAAACTATAGGAGCAGCCTAAGTGCAGGAATATGAAGTTGAAATTTAATAGAAAGATAATTGGAATAGGAGGTTATGGTTAAAGTTCTCTTAATAGCATACCTATGTTCAGGTTCGTATAGTATTTTTAGCCCTTAAACATTCTATTGGGATCCATTTGATTGCAAATCGTTTTGTCATGAATTTGTAGTTGAGTTAATTCAAATATGTGTAGGCATTTAATAGAACAGGTTCTGAATCTCTATAGTTTAGAATTTAGATTGATTAGTTCAAATTAGAAGTTGTCCGTCAAATGGAAGTACAACCTGCAAGGGAAAGTTGTGAATTCAAATTTGAGTCTTTCTTTTGGGCATTTCATGTTTTGTTAGATTTTAGAGTTATGGCAGTGGCAAGCTTATATTAAATACATTCTTATATTGAAGGAATTAGTGTTCATTCTATTGACTGAATTCATTAGTACTGCATCATGGTTAATTAGTATTCATGGTCTTCAGAAGTGCTTGATCATGATGAAACTGATAGTAATACAATGGTCAATTAGTATCCTGGGGATGGATCCTGCAACAGATTAGTTGGAAACCAAGTACAATTCTGTCACTGGAAAACTAGAAAAAGAAAGCAAGGAAGAGAACACAACTGAACATGAACTTATCAACTGACTCTCTCTCTCTCTCTCTCTCTCTCTCTCTCTCTCTCTCTCTCTCTCTCTCTCTCTCTCTGTTTTATTCATTTCAGTTGTTTAATGTACAAATTTTATTTGTGCTGAAAAATATCCAAAATTGGTTGACCGATGTGTTTGCTTTGTCATGCATATAAAGTGGAAATCACAATTTCATTCCTCATGTTATCTTTTATTTTTTTCTCCCATTCAAAATTGGTTGACTAATAATGCCTGTTGATATTTGATAAAAAAAAAGTTGATTGTTTGATGATGGAATCAGAATAGATGAAGAAGGTTGGTTTTTTGCTGGAGCCTAAAACCAGGCATCATGCATTTCATTGTGGTACTCCTTGTCATAGTTGATTGTTTTCCAGGGGTTGGTGGGGATGCCATCCAATTTGCATAGAGATGAGCACTAGATGGATGTTGCAGTGCTTTATTAGTGGCAATCTTGCGTGTTTTGTCTGATCTTGGAGATCATTAATACTGAACTTTCTGAATAATTGTAATGTCCTTTTCTAGTAATTTTTTGGTAAGACTACATGATTCTAGAATTTGAAATTATATGGTAGATATGATGACTGGATTGTTGTTGAAATTAGTGTAGAATATTTGTTGGTTACTTTTCTTTTATGGCAAATTCATGTCTCATTCTTTGATGTTCGCTACTATTTGTGGTACTTAGATGAAAATACGATCTTAATGCTCTTCTTATAAGTTTGTTCAGCTTGCAAAGTTTCTTCTGTCAACTTCAATATATGTGCTTGATTTCTTTGTTATTTCTATTTCAGGAGCAAACATGTTATTGCAATTGATATTGATATGAAGAAGATTGACTATGCACATCACTATGCAGCCATCTATGGAGTTGAAGATCATATGAGATTCATAGGAGGGGACTCTTTCCTTTTGGCACCATAGGCTGAAGGTATTAAAGTTATTTGGTTACACATTTAAAAGAATTAAGGACACCTTTGTTCTTGGGCCTTTTCTGGTTTTTACTTTCATTGATGTTATAATGCAGATCAAGGACACCTTTGTTCTTGGACCCTTATTTTCGCAATGTAGAGATTTGATTGTTTGTTTTGTGTGTGGATGTAGATATTAAGGATACAAATATGAAGGACACAAATATGAAGGACCTAGGGCTTAGGCAACTGGCTAAGAATGGTTTAGAAAGAGCAGATTTTTTGTGTTGAGGTGGTTGAGCTTCAACTTGGTGGTACTTACCTTAATTTTGTAATGGAACAATATTACAATGGAAATGTAATGATGTAATCAACTTTATAGCTAGACTGTGAATTTTTTTTTACCAATCATATTGTATTGTTTGGTATGGCTTACTGTGCAGTTAATTATGGACCTTTGTGATGGTCATTTCATGAGAATTAAATATAAGTCTATTTTGTTTTTTCTCAGTAAGATGATATTGCTTACTGTTATTCATACATTTATGTGCTATATGCATGTGTGGTTACATTCTCAGTAAGATAATGGTATTTTTATTGTGTTCTGATGACATACACCTTGTGGGCTTGATAATTTGTAATGGTAAAAGGATTGCACAAAGCAGGCTACTGGAATATAAAAAAAAAAATTATGTGGACATTTTTAGTGATGAACTATCGTCGTGACTAACAGTCATAAATTTCAACTGTTTTGTGACTGTGCTTGTCACTGTATGCAACCTTTTGTGACAAGTCCATGGTGGCTAAAAGTTTTTTAGTGACAAATATTGCTGTCACCCTTTATTTGTATCTTTTGTGACTTATTAGTTCATCACTAAATAGAAGTCAAAATGTAACTTTTAGCGACAAAAAATAATTTTTAGTGATGAAATTACGGTTTTTGTGACAAAAGTTTCCAGTCACATTTTCAAAACTTTTAGTGACATAAAATTCATCACTAAAGACCAAAAAATAGTGGCGAGTTGTTTTTTGTCACATAATAATTTTAATGTCGGCCCTATACTGATAAGCTTGCGACAACACACTTTTGTCACTAAAGATACTTATAGTAACGAATATCTACATTTAGTGACAAAATCGTTTGTCACTAAATCCCTTATTTGTTGCAGTGTTTGTAAAGGTTTTCTTCAATTATTGTGATGGGTGTGGAAATGAGATTGGACATGATCTTGATTTTTTTTTTTTCTGATCGGGTATCCGGACTAGCTTGCGCTTACCTTGATTAATCTTGAAATTTGTGCAATCCTTTCGTTCTACATATATCAGGTAATTATTAGGTCAAAAACTCTGAAGATGATCCCAAATAATTAATAAAATCTAAGAAATTTTGAACTTGAGACTTTAGTCAAAGCAAAACTCTAAATCTCAAACATTGACCTCCAGGCAACCCCTTCTACATAATTGCTTCTTAGCCTTGCATGCTAGCTAATGGGACTGAGTCTTCTAGTTTGCAGCGTTGTCACGTTTACAAAATTTATTGGACTTGGGGCGTGATGGTATATACTTCTAAAGTCAAACCACTTTTAAAAAAATAATAATAAATGGTGTTGAAGCAATGTTTTCAGTTTCTTTTGTGAAGAAAGAACACCCCTAGCGAAGAAATTTCTAGAGTTGAAAAGTACACAGAGACTAATTCAGCAAATCACAAATCTCTAGACTCTCTTCTGCTTCATATTAAACCACCGTGTTACATGCAATTGTTGACAAAGGGCATTTTTTAAATCATATTTTAACTGAAGAAAGACCAAAAGATTTGGTATATTGTGCGGCTAACCAGTAAGGTTGAAAGCATATTTGTTTCCTGTATTCATACACTAGAATTCTGATACTTCAGGTTTCAAATGTAAATTATTTTGTTGAGGGGGTAGTGTAACACAGTAACAGTGTGTAAAACTCTATTAGGTTTACTCCGTTGAGAAGGAGAGAAGGAGCCGGTTATGCCATGTCGATCCTACACGCATTCGGGATTAAATTCCTCTCCATTTCATTTAATAAGGTATTGACACATCACCTAAAATAAAAATCAAGAATTCAAATGAATTGATTTAAATTTTTTGTTGAAAACAAATAATTTTGCGATTATATATAAGGAAATAAATTCTAACTTAAAACAACGCTGTTGTAGTCCATTTATTGATGTAATAGAGATCTTCATTCCATGATTGGTATGAAAAGGATCCAAATCCCTCAAGTCCTATTCATATTTATTGTATGATGCTTTCTTTGAAGAAAATTATTACGCTGGTGTAGGTTACTCTAAGAGCAATTATTTACCTGAGCAGTTCAATTTGTAAATTGTGAGTGTTTATCAGTCTTGAAAAAAAATTTACTCACCAGCGGTGGGAGCAAAGAGTCTTGCCTTAAACATATTAAGTAAAAAAATAAAATAATACTAAGTAATGAGTAAGGGGTCATAGTGTAATTAACCCATTTCTTTGCGAGGAAAGAACGACCATGGGAAAGAAAATTCATCAGTTGAAAACTAGACACAGACTAATTCAGCAAATCGCAAATCTCTGGAACAACGACCAGGCCAGTTATATATAAATATCAAACTGCGTCGCTTCCAATTTCCAAACTCAGAATTTCCCTGATCACAACCATGGCTTTCTGCAACTCTTGGAACCCCCTCCAATCACATATTCTGTTTTACTCTCTCTTCGTCTTCTTCTTCATGAAAACCTTTTACATCATTTCTCATGCAAAAGCGCTGAGCTTCAACCTGCCCAACATCACTAACCAGAATACTAACGTCGATATACTAATCCACGGAGACGCTTATATCTCAGACCAAGGCATCCAAGTCACCTCCGACGAGCAAGTCAGCTTAGAGCAGAGAGCCGGCAGAGCCACTTACGTGGAACCTCTTCACCTTTGGGATAAAGCTTCTGGAAACCTGTCGGATTTCAAGACCCATTTCTCATTCGTGATCGATTCCGTCGGAAGGTCGAATTACGGAGATGGGATTGCATTCTTCCTTGCTGCGAATGATTCTGATATTTCAAATATCACAGCAAGAGGTGGTAGCTTTGGCCTTCCAATCCACCCCGTCACACTGGAACCCATCTTTCCATTTGTTGCCGTGGAGTTTGATACCTTTCAGAATACAATTGACCCACAAAACATCGACCCTATCACTCATGTAGGTATCGATATCAACTCCATCACATCTAATGTTACTCAAGTATGGTACAGTAATATAACTGGTGGGATAGAAAACGAAGCTTGGATTAGTTACGATTCTAATTCAAAAAACTTGAGTGTTATTTTCACTGGTAATAGAAACAGTACCAGAGTCGAACAAAACCTTCATTTTCAGGTTGATCTGAGGGACTACTTGCCGGAATGGGTTACGGTTGGTTTCTCAGCTTCGACAGGAGCAAATTTCGAGAAGAATAATGTTAAATCATGGACTTTCAATTCGAGCTCACAAATTGATGATAGCATTGGACGGAAGACAGGGAAAAACAACAATATGGGACTAGTGGTGGGATTGACTGTCGGCTCATGTGTTTTGGTAGGGATTTTGGCTTTGGTTGGCTTTGGCCTGTGGAAAAGAAACAGAGCAAAAGAAGAGGATGAGTTTGGTTTTGATCCGTCCATGGAGAATGAATTGGAGACGGGTAATGGACCGAAGAAGTTCTCGTATGGTCAATTATCTCGTGCAACAAATAACTTTGTGGAGGAAGAGAAGCTTGGAGAGGGCGGATTTGGTGGAGTTTACAGAGGTTTCTTGGGGGAATTGAACTCCTATGTTGCTGTGAAGAGGATATCTAAGGGGTCAAATCAGGGGATAAAGGAATACGCATCAGAAGTGAAGATCATTAGCCGGTTGAGGCATAGAAATTTGGTGCAACTCATTGGTTGGTGCCATGAAAAAAGGGAGCTCCTGCTTGTTTACGAGTTTATGGAAAACCGCAGCTTAGATTCCCATCTCTTCAAAGAAAAAAGCTTGTTGACATGGGGAACAAGATACAAAATTGCTCATGGGTTGGCCTCAGGATTGCTCTATCTACACGAAGAATGGGAACAATGTGTGGTGCATAGGGATATAAAATCAAGCAACGTCATGTTGGATTCGAATTTCAATGCCAAACTTGGGGATTTTGGGTTAGCTAGGTTTGTTGACCATGAAAAGGGATCGCAGACGACAGTTTTGGCAGGAACCATGGGCTACATGGCTCCTGAATGTGTCATTACGGGCAAAGCTAGTAAGGAATCAGATGTCTACAGCTTTGGAGTTGTGGCATTGGAAATAGCATGTGGAAGAAGACCCATTAACCACAAGGCCCCCGAAAATCAGATAAGTCTGGTCGGATGGGCTTGGAACCTCTATGGAGTTGGACAGCTTCTTGAAACAGCTGACCCGAAACTTGGTGCAGATTTCAATGGGGAAGAAATGAAACGTTTGATGATTGTTGGGCTATGGTGTGCTCATCCGGACAGCAAGCTCCGGCCTTCAATTAGGCAAGCAATT
Organism: Euryodendron excelsum; assembly: GCA_033060915.1. NCBI lineage: Eukaryota > Viridiplantae > Streptophyta > Magnoliopsida > Ericales > Pentaphylacaceae > Euryodendron > Euryodendron excelsum. Next base: position 8,281,534 of record CM065377.1, read on the forward strand.
CAGGTTCTTAATTTTGAAGCTCCATTACCCATTCTTCCGTCAGAGATGCCCGTGGCAACATATTTGACTCCTGCAATGGCTAAATCTTCGCTTTCATCATTTAATGATGCCCCTATTTCTGGAGGTAGCCAAATCCAATCGTCGAGCTATAGTTACAACACTGATTCCTCAATGCTCACCACATCTTCTGCTGCTTTTTCTCCGTCTGCATCACTCCTGTACACACGATAGTTCGATTCATCAATTTTCTAGTTCAAGATTTCATGTATTCAGGTGTATATTTCTATTCCATTTTTTTTTTTTTTGAAACATGGAAATAATTTTTTATCTTTTCAAGATGTGATCGTTGTTTGTTCTGTTTTTGGTGTTAACTTTTTTTTATTTATTTTTACTTTGGGTTTTATCATGGAGGAAATAATTGATTTTACCTACCCATCCGGTTTTATCTTTAAGTTTTATCATGAATTTGCTCTCTCTCTCTCTCTCTCTCTCTCTCTCTCTCTCTCTCTCTCTCTCTCTCTCTCTCTCTCTCTCTCTCTCTCTCTCTCTGTGCTAGGTATTGGAATGCACCATATGAACTTGAAAATAAAAAAGTTGCCAGAGCAATATTTTGTATGTCTTTGTGATGAAGGAACGCCCGCAGCAAAGAAAATTCGTCAGTTGAAAAGTAAACAAAGACTAGTTCTGCAAATCATTAGACGCTGAAAGATTGGAACAATGACCATGGTTATTTACATGTCAAATTGCACCCTTTAGAATTCGGAATTTTCCTCACGACCACGGAACAAAATCTGTGGTCTTCAATTAGGCCTGCATTTTATGTGCTTAATTTCAAAGCTTCATTGTCCAATCTCCCATAAAAAAATGCTTGTGCCAACATATTATATTGCCCCATTGAGTAGCTCTAGCTGCATAGTCGGTGTCTTCACCCTATGCGTTAGCAAACGGAGGTTCAGAATCAAAACAGTTAGGAATTTTGAAGCGTCTCAGTGTACACTAACTGTACAATAATATTTTTTTTCCACTATATTGTTGTAGGGTTGTAGGCAAATCCTTTTTAGGATATAATAAAGAAGCACTGAAATTAAAATATTCTCAAAAACAATAATGTATCATGATTTAGAACTTGAATGAGAGAACACAAATTCATTATTTCATTTATGCATTTCAAAGCCAATCTATACTATTATTAATAACAAAACGTTGTTAGGTGTTTGAAGTTGAAAGTCTTAATCTAATTTTCTAGATTTTTTAATTTTTAAAATAAGAAATATATACATGTAATGTGATGATTGGATGTTTTAACTTACATGTTATTATTAAGTTGTGATAAGGATAACAACTTTTTTACATAAAGGTGAATTTAAATTTAAATTTTACCTTTGTCTGGTTATACATAAGTGCAAAACTTAGGTGTTTGAAGTTGAAAGTCTTAACCTAAATTTTCTAGATTTTTGAATTTTTAAAATAAAAAATATATTCATTTAAAGTGATGATTGGATGTTTTAACTTACATGTTACTAGCATTAAACCCGTGTTATGCACGAAATAAATATAAATATTATTCTTACAAAGTTCATTATTATAAAAAGTTAATATTGTCACATGGATCTCAGCTATTGTATTATACTACAATTAAATATATATGCAACCTAATAATAGTATTTTTAAATGATAACCAATAAAATAAAATATCATACTACATTTGCAGAATAAGTCAATTGCAATGACCACCTGTCTTGCATCAAGATAATATTAGAGATTTAGATTCGAACATTATCATTTTTAAGCCAAGTTTAGAGCTAAAAATTTATAGACTTGAAATTGCTATAAAAATTTATAGTAATTGTACTTTTGCCTAACATACATTTGCTCAATATAGAACTCCATATCTATCTCTAATTGTAAGCTAAATTCCTATTTTATTTGCTTACATGCTTGGTGAAAGTTAATTTGTATGGTTGGCCAATTAATATTGTGACACTTCATAAGAATATAATATTGCGAATAGATTATTATACAATTATTTTGAAATTTCAGATAAGGTGTGTTTAAAATTTGAACTCTATGATGTTAGCTTGAGATTTGATGTACGCGAAGACAAAGCATTGAGCTCTGAGAATTTCTATAGTATAGGTAATTAAATTGAGTCTCAATTGTCCAACAACTTCTGATATTATAGTGATAAGATATTTTAAATATGATATTGTCTTGAAGTTTAAGATAATATGTCCATAAATAGGTATTTTAAAATTTAATTGGCCAATCCAACAACGGTTGATACGGAAGTGACAAAATTTTTAAAATTTTTGTTAATTTTAAAACTATGACTATCGTTTTATGTAAATGCAAGATAAATTACATAAAACATAACAAAATGATAGTTGCATGATCATTACTTGAATCCAAAACTTTTTAAAATTTTAAATTTGAATTAGTAAGAGTTTGGCAAGTTGAAGACTAGATAGAGATAGTCAAGATTTAGATATGCATAGCATAAAATTTTAAATTTTATAATATTATGATAAAAATCTAACGAAATTTTGACATCTCATAAGAGTACCATATTTAAAAAAACAAAATAATATTGTGACCAATTACCTTGCAACACATGATGCATAAAAGATAAAATTTGTCAGGTTTAAATTTTATTTTAGTACTGTTCATTATTTGTAAAAATTAAATATATATCCAATAGCATAAGGACATCTGTTTTGTACTATTTTATAAATTCAAAATTATGAGAAAAAAGAGTTAGGAGTTTCAAGTTTAAACACCCTACAATATTTTGCTATTTATAATAGTATAGATTATTAAGTTGTGATAAGCATAACAATTTTTTTTACATGAACTTGAATTTAAATTTAAATTTTGTCTTTATCTGGTTATACATAAATAACAATACTTTTTTATGATTAACATTCTTCTATTAGTTCAAACGTAAAAGGGAATTTCAAATTTTCAATATTAAAATTTTGTTTAATTTTATCGATAGTATTAGATCTTCATCATGATAGGTTGGATTTAAATTCTTGTCATCTGATATCTAATTGATAAGGATAAGATCTATTTGTATCATATTTATGTACACATGGTAAAAATTCAACTTGAAAATTTTGTGACCAACGACAATGCCCAAAGAGAAAAGGGAGGGCAATTTATGGCGGTTGCGGACATTCTATCCGGACGCTAAGGAGACACTCAAGTAGGAGTGAATAGGTAAGAAGTGGCATGTTAAATTAATATTCTTTCATGCTGCTTTTATATGTGAACATCTTTGACATTCCTCATCCATGCTCCTTCGTCGAACTTGATGTTGAGACTTGAGAGTTTCTTATAGGATTAGTCTTATTATGTCAAATGTTAAGTTCTCTCATTTTACAGATGCGAGACCATCATCTACATCGCCAAGTTTGCCGAACAATTACTACTATAATTAATTACTTCCTATTAGTTGTTTAAAGCTACTATTTTTTATTTAATTTTTCTTGGTTTTGACAGAAATGGTAGATTCAATGAAGAAGCTTGCGAAGCTGGACGATAACTTGACCATTGAAGATAGAAATTTGCTCTCGTAATGACCAGAACATGAAGAAGTTAAGCGAGTACAAACAAAAGGTTGAATCGGAGCTTGTGAATAGTGATTATCTCATTCCTTCGTATTTTGGTAGAGAATTGATTGTGTTTTACTTCAAAATGTCAGCAATTAATATGGCTAATCGAGTAGCCTACTGGGTGGCTTCAACTAGATTAAGAAACTCTCTTCTTGCTTTTTAGTCATGTTATATTCCTTTTGATTTTCTCTTTTATCCTCTTCTCCGAGGTTTATGCAAAAAAAGAAAAAAAAAAAGAAAGAAAGATATTGTGTGCTTATGTTTATTGCGTTTTTGTTTCATTGATTTTGGCACTTTATGAACTATATTGTGTGAATAAAGTTGTTAGCTCTGAAGTAATTACTATTCCCAATGAAGTTGGTTGAATCATCCCTTTTATTTAATATTTGAGGTAACTTGTGTTTATATAATGTTGGTCGCTTTAATACTAATGTATTAACTTTCCTTGGATGTTGTTTTCTTAGTTCTTTTTATGAATGCCAGTTCTCCCTTTGAATTAGAGAAATTTCAACAATTTTAACCTTTTATTTTTTCATTTTCATATTTAAACTTACTGGTGAAATTTATCAAAACTAAGAAAATTAAGTTGGTTATTATTGTCTCTTCCAATAAGTATCTTAAAGACTGGGTTCACCGAGATTTTTTTTAAAAAATTTTTGGGGAAGGGCTTTTTTTATTGTTTTCAGTGTAATAAAAATCAACTTTTTTACTTACTTGCAAAAACTAAAATCACAAACAAAAAAGTAAAATTTTCATTTTTATTCCTTTTCTCGAGTTATTTAACTTTTTAGAAATTTTTTTCTTAATTTATGAACCATACCCCTTGACATGATTCCTAATTATAAGTTTCGTAAGTCAAAATTAGTTTGTAGTTGAATATAAATTTCAAATAACTCGAGTCACAAAGAAAAAAACACTCAAGTTACTTTAGAATTAGATAAAAAAATCTGAAGATAAACCTATATTAAAAGAAATCATGTTCTCAAACTTTTAATTTTACTTTTACTTTTCTAATAATCATGCATAGCACGGGATTAATGCTAGTGGTTATAAACTGCAATTCGCGTAAAATCTACCTTACTAGAAAAGTTATGACTGAATAGGTGTCGTTCACAAATTTAAGAGTTGACGGTTAAACTCTTAAATTTATACTTTGACCGTTGTTGAAATATTTAAAATTTGAAATTTCAAAAATAAAAATAAACTAGATAGGCTTGTCAACCATGAAAAGCATCCAAAAAACAGCCATTGCACAGGGACCATGTGCTAAATGGGATCATGAATGTGCGAAGCAAGGAATCAAATGTTAACCACATTGGAATCATTTGCTTTTGCGATAGCATGTGGCATTTAGAGAGAGAAAGAGAGAGACTGGTAGCTAGACTGGGTTTGACATCTCTATTGAACAGGAAAGTTTCTTGAAGCAGTGGATCCAGTTCCTCCAAGTTCAATTTATTTTTCCTTTTTCTATTTTCAGCTTCTTCACCATTTGCATAATTTTTTTTTTTTTGGCAGAAAACTAGTTGATTCAAGAACATCTAGTAGGAAGTAGTGTTACGTACTTCATGAATTTACGTACATTGAATATATGCTGCGTTTTAAATGGCTGAAGACAGAGTTATATATGTAATATGATTTGGACTATAAAACAAATTAAGCTACTTAAGGTTGACTTGTATTCAACTTGTTTAATATTTGTTCAAGGTCGGTTTATTACGTAAATAAGTTAAACTTAAACATATTTTAAAACTCGTTAATTTTCTGATCTTGTTATATTAATATAATAGTATAAAAAAATTAAATTACTCGAACTCAAATCGAATAATGCTCGTTTGAGATTCACTCAAAAGATAGACAAATCAAGATTGAGCATATTTTAAACTTGTTAAGTTTTTCAGGTCACGCATCTATTTCGGTGGACTCAAAAAAATAGTGGAAGAAAAACTATACTCTTTCTTCTTGAGGATTATATCGTAAAAGAGTCTCCATTTTAAGCAACAACCAATCGTAATTAAATTTTTTACACATTAATTTCTTTATTGTTTTTGTAAGTGAGATTTTTAGGAAGATTTGATTAAACTCTCAAACCAATTCAACGAGCACGAGCAATCTGCAAGAGAAGAAGACAATGAGAATGACTCGACCTCCTTTTGAGCTGAAGACACTCTAATGATTAAGTTAGCAAGTTTAATCACAATAAATCGAATAAAATATTGAGAGCTAGAACTCAAGTGAATATACCTTACACCTTTAGTGCATGAGGGTATTTATAGGTTTTGGAGTGCCATGTTCTCTTTGGGAATTGAGTTATTTTCCTCCTAGGAATCTTCTTTCTTCAAGTCGATTTAATGTTTTGGACTTTATCCTTTATTTGTCCTAGTTCACTTAATATTAGGATTTGTGTTCTAGATTTATTTAGCCTTTATATTCTTTGGATTAGAATCCATGGGTCAGTCCCTTTAGGTCCTAGCCTCCGATTGGCATGGGCCTGGCCTGTTAGGTCAACATTCTTTGGCCGATCTGGAATGGTCTTCTTTTTGTCTTAGGCTTGGCTCGTATTAAGCCCACAATTGCCCCCCAGCCCTTGCGCCTTGTCTTGACTAGCAAAAAGGACAAGGGCTAAGGTCTGCATTTAAAACTCGTCATTTGGCCTTCCCATCATTTCGAGAACCTACACATCACGTGGCAACTTCACACTGGTCTTGGAACTGAAAGGGTGTGCCATATGGACTGCCGAAATGACGGTTAGGTTGAACGACATGATTGCTGTATTTTCTCGACCTCTGAACCGACAATATGGCTTATTATAAATTGGGCAAATCCTCACCCATCCTTATCATTCGAACCTGGCTTGAGATTTCTAAGGAGAAAGAGCGGAACTCACCATAACACTATAAGTTCTTCTAACCCTTGCTCTATCTCCTTTCTGACATATTCTTCCGCGATCGTCCCTTAATGGCAGCTCGCCTTAGGAAACTCGTGGATAATCTAGCGGTTGTTGCTTCCTTTAAGTCTAGGTATAATATCACCGACTAAGTCGGTATTGAGTTGGTTGCCCCTGATGATTACAGGATAGAAGAAACCGAGAAAGGGATGCCCTTCCCTGTGATTGCCATCGTGAAGGGCGGCATCAAGTTTCCTTTGCACCCTTTTCTTGTAAAAATTTTTCAACACTACAACATGTGTCCTGCCCAAGTAAGCCTGAATACCTATAGGATTGTCATGGGGATGCTTGAGTTGAAACGAATCCTAGGCATTAACTTAAGGCTTGCTAAGCTTGATTTCTGTTATACTCTATGCAAAGTCGGGGGTGATAACTGAAAAGTTTACTTTAGGGGGATCGATAAGGCTAGAGAAATAATGAAATGCCTCCCGTCTTTGGGTAAGGGCGTAAATGACGTCAGAGTATGGGTTTTCGGTCCCTAGGAATTCAGTAACCTTCCTGCCGACCAAATGCCATTGAGTCGATGTCGTAGAACTCTTAGAGAATTAGGTTGGTGCCAACCCCTTACTTTTCATGTGCATATTAAATTGTTTGACTCTAATCCACTTCATCTTACTTTTTTCAAAATCTGGTAAGAAGAGCAAAAAGAAGAAGATATGGGGTGTCCATTTGAGCGATTTAAACAAGGTCCTGAACTACAGAGGCTCTGGTCAGTTCTGTGACATTGTGAGGACCCCTTATATTCTACTGCACTATCCACTCTGGGTTTCCACCTTCACTGCCTCCTCTGGGATCCCATCGGGTGTAATTGTCAAACTATCAAAGGAGGGTGCAGTTGGTGAGTTCACTAAAGTTCTAGTTGGTGTTACGATCAAACGAGTACTCCTTAAGGATCAAGTAACTATTGTTGATCTACCTGCTGACCCATTACCACCATTTGAAAGTACAGTTACTCAAGTTGTTGGAGATGCCGTCCCAGTGACCTCAGGAGTTGCCTTTTCGAGTTGGGCATCGTTTGAGTTACCCACAAATCTTGTTGAGCGGTCAAGTTCCTCAGAATCGGCATCATCATCTACTCCATACATGGTGCCAGACCGTCGAGTCATATCCAAAATTAGGTTGAAACACAAATTAGTCTATCCTTCTTCTTCCAATTCTGGCAGCTCTGACACGATGAATCTGAAGGAGCTTACGTTGCGGAAAGTGGCGAAGAAACTGAAGAAATCAGGGACGCCAGAGGTAGATGTAGCAAAATCCATACCCCAACTTGCTGTTACAAAGGTTGACTCCTCTGAGCCTAAAAAACAGAGGAGAGAGATGAGATCTTCGGAAAAAAAAAAAAGCCAACAGTGGGGGACACACTGGCTGAGCCAACTCTGAAGAGACCAAGAATTGCTCCAATTAATCCTCGTCCTGGTAGTAGTGTTATTGCTGAAGATGCCGGCTGTGTGATCATAAAACCTAACATTGGTGGTAGCCAGATAGTGCTAAGTGATTTCGTAATCAAGCCGATTGAGGTTCAATGGGCTTAGTTCAAAGTTCCCTCCAGCAAGTTGACATTGACTTGTTGGAAAACAACAATGACTTATGGATCTTCTTGGGGGCCTTCCATGACTCCATGCTGGTAAAATTCCTCAGTTTCTATACGTCTTTTTTATAATGTTGGTTATGTACCTATTTTAACAATTCCTTTTCAGGGCTCTCTCAATGCTTTAGAGGCTATGCGGTGCTTCCAAGTTCTATCCCAGGAGCATGAAAAGCTTGTAGATAAGCACGTTACGCTGAAGAAGGAGTGGATTGAATTGAAGAAGGCTCAACTGATAGCAGTGAAAGAGGTCGAGAAGGCGAAGATTGAACTGAAATAAGTCACTACCGATCTACAAAAAAGGGATAATGAAGTCTCAAAATTGGAGGACGACAATGCTATACTCTTGGTGGACTTGTATAAGTCGAAGGCCGAAGTCGAGGGACTTAAAGCCAATCTTGATAAGGCCAAAGCCCAGGCCGAGGAAAGATATAGGCAAGACGTGGCGGACAATGCTGAGGAGTTTACCAAGTAAACGGTTGATCTTTCACAATCAATCTTCATTGAAGGCTGGCAAAAGATTCTGAAGGAAATGGAGGTTGAGAGCTCCTCTACTATCTAGAAGAAGATTCTGAACTACTTTGAGATTAACCTAGGGGGTAACGTTAAGGATAGCTCAAAGGCAACTAGAGGTATAAACATCCTAGTGGTCCCGGCCACCAATGTATCCAAGACTACTGAGGATGATGTCCCAAAGACGGTTGAGGCCGAACCTATTGTTACTGGCTCTGCAATTCCTACTACAAAACCTGCTAAAGATATCATGCCTTAGCTTTTGATATTTCTTTTAGTCTTTACTTGTATCTTGTTGTTTCAAAAAACCTATAACTCTAATTTTCTTTTGAATGAATCAGGATTTCGCTACTTAAGTTGACTCTTGTATTGATGTTTTTTGCTTTCTTTAACTCAGTAAAACCACATAGTTTTAGCCTTGTATTTTTTTTTTTTTTTGCTCGGCCTTCTTTGACCAACCTTACAAACTTATACAGGACTAAGTCAAGACACTTAATTTTAATTTGTAATTCATTACCTCAATTGGCCAACTTGCTTGAATTAGGCCGAATCAAGTTTGGTCTTGGTTCTTGTGGCCTTTATTGGTTGACCTGCCAACAAGTTGGACAAGACCAAGTTCTTTACACTTGGTTTTTGTGGCCTTCAATGGCCGACGTGCCCAACTTGGACAAGACCAAGTTTTTACACTTAGTTTTTATGGCCTTCATTGGCCGACCTGTCTAACTTGGACAGGACCAAATTTTTATACTTGGTTTTTATGGCCTTCATTGGTTGACCTACCCAACTTGGAATGGACCAATTTTTTACATTTTATTTTTATGGCCTTCATTGGCCGACCTGCCCAACTTGGACAGGACCAAGTTTTTATACTTGGTTTTTATGGCCTTCATTAGCCAACCTGCCCAACTTGGGCAGGACCAAGTTTTTACACTTGGTTTTGAGTGTTTCCTTTTTATGCTTGTCTTTTGGAATGACATCGAGTACATAGATCTGCTGAATGACTTTCAATTTTATGACAATCTGCAACCTTGAAAGGAAAAACAGTGTATTATTGTAGACCGTTACATCATTTGGGAATACGTACTGATAGAACTTTCTAAGATTGTTAGCATTCCAAGGTTAGGGTAGTTGTCGCCCTTCTGTGACAGTTTCCAGTTAGTATGCCCCCACGCTACCTGGGACACAACTCTATAGGGACCTTCCCAATTGGTGTCGAGCTTCGCATCTGCTGGATTCTTAGTTGCCCCCAATACCTCTCTTAGCACTAAGTCACTAGGAACAAAAGCTCTTGGCTAGACTCGTTTGTTGTAGGATTGGCTAAACTGCTGATGATATCCAGTAAGTTTAAGTAAGGCAGCTTTTCTCTTTTCTTCCAGAAGGTCAAGGTCCTTTGCTAAGGTTTGGTGGTTAAGGCTGGTGTCGACTGTTGCCAATTTAATGGTTGAAAGTCTGACCTCCAAGGGTATTACCACATCTACCTTGTATGCTATCGAGAAAGGGGTTTCTCCAATAATCTTCTTAGAGTGGTTCTGTAAGACCATAAGATATTGGGGAGCTCTTCTACCCATCTTCCCTCAGCTTTTTCCATCCTCTTTTTTATACCATTCAACATGGTTTTGTTCGATATTTTGGCTTGGCCGTTGCATTGCGGATAGGCCGGCGTTGAATAATAGTTTTTAATTCTGAGATTGTTGTAAAATCCCCTGAACATGTTATCGTCGAATTGGGTGTCGTTATCTAAAACCAGTGCACGGAGCATTCTAAATCTTGTGATGATGCTCCTCCATACAAATCGCTTGGCATCGACTTCTCTGATAGTCAATAAGGGTTCTACCTCTACCCACTTAGTGAAGCAATCTGTTGCCACTATAAGGAACCTCTTATTCCTTGGAGCTCGGGATAGTGTTCCGACTATGTCTAGCCCCCATTGTGCGAAAGGCCAAGGGCTGGTGATAGTTGTGAGGTCCTCGGCAAGCTGGTGGATTATTGGCGAGAATTTCTGGCACTTTTCACACTTCAACACATACTGGGTAGCATATTTCTACATATAGGGCCTCCAGTAACCTTGTGAAATAACTACGTGGGTTAGAGATCTACCGCCGACGTGACTCCCTCAAATCCCTTCATGAATTTCGAATAAGATACCATGTACTTTATCCAGGTGGACACAATATAAATAGGGACCAGTGAAAGATCTTCTATAAAGTTCCTTGTCGAGTGATAAGCAGTACTTCAATGACTTGCACCTGACTCTTCTGGCCTCGTTCTTGTCTTCTGACAACTCGTCCCTATCGAGATAGGAGATGATCGG